>CABFOW010006840.1:5152-28648 GCA_902141385.1 Timema californicum
GGGGGTGGGGGGGGGGTTTCCTAAATGGTTTTCCACTCTCCCTCCACGCAAAAGCGGGTTCACTTCCTCTAATTCAACCTTCCCAATTCCTAATCCATTAGCATGATTAGTACTTAAAGCGTATAACCCGAACGGGTAGTAAGACTCGGTGCTAAATATTATTATTATTATTATTACACTTGTCCTGGAGGAATTTTAGAAAATTCGGAATTTTTTGTTTCTAGTACATTTTTTAACTGCTGGTAGGGCCATAGCTATTTGACAAAAATGTGCACTAGGTACCATAATTTGAATGAGTCTTATATTTTGTTTAAACTTGTTAAATTATTTTGTTTTGAATCTACTTAATCCACCAGCTCTAAATAGTAATAATTTATGATCTACTCACAATAATTTAATCTGCAGCAACAAAAATTAATTTGAAAATTAGTCATATGCTGATGTATTTTATCTTAAATTACAATCGTGTACCAGTAAAATACATGTATGTTATATATGACTTAACTGTCTCTCTAGGCTAACTAATTATTGATCTAATTATCATTGTCTCATTCTCTATTTTAAATTGTCGACCTAAGTGGTTTTGAGGTAAAGTGCTTGTCTCGGGACCTAATGTTTGTGGGTTCAAACCCAGCCAAGCTTGACATATTTTTCTTGCGCGATAAAACTCTGTAGCACAACTTCCTTCAGAAGAGAAGTAAAGCCGTCGGTTCTATGTTGATTGTGTTATGTTCTAACCAATCGAACTTCTCCAGTCTTCTCCTCTCCATCTTCTTCTTTAGATATTGTCCGCGGCAGTCAGTGGGTTCAGTAGAGTTCTCGGGGTTATTTACATAATGTTGGGTGGGGGAGAACACAGTCGATTAAATAAATTGAAATTTATTATGTTAATTCTGAAGTTTTATTTTATAGTAAAGTTAATATACATTTTGTTACATTTTAAACCACTAAGTTATATGACGAAGAGAAAAAAATAATTAGTACTTGAAGATAGATATAATTTGCTTACATTTGTGATAACTTAGCCACATGGTGGTCTTCATTTTCCTCCACTCATCTCTCAAAACCCTAAAGACAACACGTGAAGAACGGCCATTCGTACCTCTTTGAATACACCTTAGTAGCTCGCGTGCTAACCAGAAAGTGTCCCGCTGCTAACACTTCCCTTCCACATAGTATCAAAACACATACGCTAAAATCTGATGTTCTGATTGGCTAGCTGTTCCCGCCAAACCTCCCCTTTCTACTATAAGCCACAGATGCAAGCCACAGGTGCATCTCACAGCTTCCGGGTTCAGATAAATAATCTAGCACGATGCTTGACAGTGGAGGGTAAAAGTAATAAATTTAGATGATGCTATAATTTCTACAAAGACTTTGCAAGAATTAACACTACTAAATTTTAAAGTTAAAGGCCTAAAAATAGTCATTGAATTGAAATTTAAAACATATATTTCTTACAACTTTGGTTTTGATTTGGACAACTTACAATTAACATTAAACCCCACTTTTTTTATGTTTAAACATTTGATAGTAATATAGAGATTAAATTAGGCCTAGAAGAGAATATTATATTAACGATGCTAAAGGCTATTTATTAAAATAGGCCTAACTGATTGGAAAACGATTTACTATATAAGTGTAGTACTCTCAGTATCTTGATTCAGCTAACATGATTACTAATAAACTTAAAGGGGCGATGTTGTAAAATTATACATAAAATGTTATTAAATGTCTTTAAATATTATAAATACTGGGCACTTGTGAGCCTATTACATCCATAGTGAATTTAATGATTTTAAGAATGGTGTTAAATTAACAACATAAACAATGGCAAACTAATATAATTATACAAATGAAAGGTCGAGCGTTAAGGGCCTAAAACCCTGGCCACTTTACAATTTAAAAGAACCCTAAAAGTATGTGAAAATACCTTCCCTAGCAAAATTGGTAGGCCCTTTCTCTCTCGCTCATAGAAATTCTTGTGTGCTAATATGATCAGTTGGTTCAAAGATTGCATGTTAAATATCTCAAATAAATATAATACATTTATAATAAATGATATTGCCACTTACTACAAAAAGATACGTAAGGTTTGAGTTCTTAGAGTGAACATAAGTTTGCATTAATGGAACTACATCATTACAGAATCACATAAAATATTATCACTTTTGGTAAGGAAATACTTTAAATTTGTTTCAGGTGAATTAGAAGGCCTCATGAAACCACAGCCATTTACGCCAACTGCCACAAACACTACCACCACAATCCCTACGACCATCACGCCATCAACCACCACCACCATGCCAACCATCCCAACCATCACCACACCAACCATCACCACACCAACCATCACCACACCAACCATCACCACACCAACCATCACCACACCAACCACCACCACACCAACCACCACCACACCAACCACCACCACACCAACCACCACCACACCAACCACCACCACACCAACCACCACCACACCAACCACCACCACACCAACCACCACCACCACACCAACCACCACCACACCAACCACCACCACACCAACCACTACCACACCAACCACCACCACACCAACCACCACTATCCCACCAACAAATACCACCACTCCACCACCCACCACTACCACAGCTCCTGTAACAACACCCAAGCCCAGTCCGAAACCAGAGCCTGGAACTTGGGTGGTACAGAACCACACCACCAACGTGACTTGTATCATAGTGGAGATGGCCATGCAAGTGAACGTGTCTTACACCATTTCAGCCAATGAGGTGAGAATAGTATTTAATTGGTAAAGTTAAAACTCCTCTCAATTCTGTAAATTGAAAAATGACACCTGGACACGGGAATAGAACTCAGACTTTTGGCTTAGTACTCCAATGCTCTAACCACTGAGATATCCTCATGTCATTCCATGCCTAATGTAATTCTTCTCATATTTCTTAAGACAGATTCTGTGATGGACATGTAGAAATTATCAGCTACATTCTACCATCTGGGAAAATGGGAATTGGCCAAGAATTTGAAGGGATCGGGAAAAAACGGGAACAAGTCGTGGAATTGGGTAAATTACAATAAAAATCTGGGAAAATGTGGCTTTACTCAAAATATGAAATATAATAATCATTAAATTTGTAAATTACAATGTGATTCAAACTTTTTTTTTGTAGCTGTGTAATATATTTTATAATTCCTAGTAAACAATGTTAATACAAATTTAAAAAAACTGTTTGTTTAAATTTTAAAACTTATTACTATTCAGAAAAACGATTAATAGAAATATGAGGAGGGGGGGTAAGGAGGGGGGCGATTTAAAGGGATGTGACATACTTTTTAGTCTGGAATTTCAGAAAATGACCAGGGGAATTGGGGAAAAAGTCGGGATTTTCATTGGTCAAGTTGAGTGGACACCAAGTACATATTAGTGATTAATTAAGATCACAATCACCACGGTGGCGTAGTTGGCTTACGCGCTTGTCATGTTGAGCTTGACTGCTGAGAACGGGGAAATCGAGGTTCGAATTTGTCGGGTGAACTGGGGGTGGTTTTTCCTAAACGGTTTTCCACTCTCCCTCCCCGCAAATGCGGGTTCACTTCCTCTAATTCAACCTTCCCAGTTCCTAATCCATTAGAGTAATTAGTACTTGACGCGTATAACCCGAATGAGTAGTAAGACACGGTGCTAAATATTATCATTAATTAAGATCACAAGCTATTAACACAGTCAAATCCTACTCAGGACGGTTACCAATGGTATATTGACAAGTGTAAAAAAGAGCATATCATGATGGATTAAATAACCAAGTTATTATATGTGGTAATTACAATTATAGCCATATCTAAATATATTCTGTAAATTAAAGAATGTTCTTGGTTGGCCATGGGACGACTCTTGGATAACTCTGATTAGAGCATTGATGTACTAGACCAAAAGTTCTAGGTTTGATTCCCATGTTCTGGTATCATTTTTCAATTGTAGTTAAGATATATAATAGCTTGCCTACTTAATATATCACTTCTATGTTATTAAATATTAATGGAAAATGTATTTACATCATTATTAAATTAATAAATCTTGGTACTGATTTTATAAAAATGATGAAAGATTGACTCCTCAGCATTCACCCTGGATGCTCATCAAATTGAATGTTTTCATAAATTTTGTTTAGTATTAATTGATTCAAAAGAGACAGTACAATCATCCATCTCAAATATGGCTGGGTTTTTTTCACACATTTTATAGGGTGATTGTTTCATTGTCACACATGTTTAAATAACACTATGTTATGTAGATATATGTTTAAAAATCACTGCATGTCATTTAGACATATGTATCCATACCAACACGATATTTCATGTAATCACTATATGTATATGTACACAACACTACGTATATAAAGTATCATTACAAAACTTTCTATTTGAAACTAAAAATGGCATACAGTACTCAATAGACCTATGGTCCTATTTTTATTGCAGAGAACTTATCTATAAACTACTTCAATTTGTTGGGGGGGATGGTCTAAGCGTCATCAGTTTTGACTTAACTCCGGTAAAAATATTGGCTACATGAACTTTTTCTATTATTAAAGATTACCACACAAAATCAGGATAAGAACACTAAGGTTTGTTTTAATCATTATAGACACATTTATAACCAAATGAAACATTCTAAACTTAAATTTTCCTTAAGGGATTAACTGAATGAACTAATAATGTAAATACAATTGCATATTTTTATTTCTGCCACTATGGCGGCAGGAGATCTTAGTTTTCAAATAACGGACTAACTATGAAAATCAGACTGAATATGGCTGCATTTCAGGGTTGAAAAAAATCTGGGCTATTTAAAAAAAAAGCCCAGTTGGGGTTCTTTGGGAAGCCTTTTTTGGAATTAATTTAATTTACTATGTGGGCCTATGTTAACCAATTTAACCAATCAAGCAAAATATAGTAATTCAGGATTAAGCAAAATAAATTTAATTTTGATATAGTAAGAAAATGAAAAATAAGATATAAAGAAAAATAAAATAATGGCGACAATAGTAATTTTGGTAGCAATATTAATAGTTAGCAGGTAGTATATATCTTTAATAACTAAATAGTATTAAATATATATTAAACTAAAATAATTTATTTAGATTATTTTTAGCTATTTTTGTGAGAGAAAAATAGTACAGGACCTAACTTACATTTCCCATGAATGTTTTTAGTTAGTAGCTTAACATTCTATTTTTTTAAGAATCACAAACAATATGGTCAGCAAAATTCTTCTAAAGGGTATGTTTTATTTTATAAAGTTAGTAAAAACGTTGGTAATTATATATTGATTTACAATTTTCTTGGTTATGAAGTTATAGCCTATTTTATACGCTAATACATGTAAAATTACATCATCTTTAAATTCTTTTCAAAGAGTCTGAAAAAAAAAATTGGTTTTGTTGATGAAATAGCTGAATGCTATCATACTGTGACATGAACTGTGTGTTCCAGACAAAGCATCTGTTAATAGATGGCCCCAAGACAGCCGAGAATGTTACTGGAAACTGTGGAGCAGAGAAACAGTTTATCTCTCTAGTGTGGGCCACGGAAACTAACCAAACTAACAAGTTGGCCCTTGAGTTCCACAAGAATGATACCACCAAAAAGTTCTGGCTTGCTCAACTTGACATTCTCATTGTGTTGGACCCCAAAGTATACCCCGATGTACAAAGTGAGTATTAGTGCTTAATACCTTGTAATGTATCCTTAAGCGTTGGGGCTTAGTTATCTTGTACCTGGTTGATAGTGTGAGGTTGCTCTTATGCTGGTGGAATGAGGTTGTGATACTGGCTGCATATAATGATTTATATGCAAATAATCACACATTAAAATGATCAAACACACTAGTCTCTTGGAAACTCAACCTAATGTGGACTGATATAGTGTTGAGTTATTGAAATGTCAAGTTTTACGAATGAACTTTCATAAGATGCATGTTCACCATGTCATGTTTACTAAACAAGGGGGAATCACAGTACAGTATCGGATATTGTACTGTACTGTAGTATTGTATGGTACAGTAACAGTAATATATGTACAACACAATATATTGTGTTAATATAATGGCATATATATATATATATATATATATACGTAATAAACAGAAATGCAGTACAGTACTGTACATATATAATATTGTATTCATTTGAATAACATATTACTGAATTGGAAAACTTACAAACTCTGCACTTGTTAAAACACCACTGCATGATTGTTCTACTCAAGTTACACAAACAGAGAGGTTATACGGTTGAATGACCTTGGATTTTGATGACTCGTGCCAACAACTGTGTGCACATGCGTGTGTCGAGCTACACACAGAAAACTGTTACGGTTTAGGTGGAATGGGAGGGCTCAATCAAATTCACATAATATCTGATCAAGTATTTCATTATGTATTCACTTGCATGAGTAATGAACAAACAGCTAAAGCATCCACATTATTGTATATCTCCACTGTTCCAATTCGGTCCTTGTTAATATTAACAAATTACTTGCATTTGAACCTGTACTGACACCTTAGTCAACATACTCACCAGTGCAGGTCACAGACAATTACTATCAGTTTATACATGTGTGCCATTGAAGATCGATCCCTACTTAGTGGCCAACAGTTATATAAACAAATAAAACATCATGGAAAAATAAAAAAAATGTGTATGGACAACCTGGAAAAGTCAAGGAAATTGAGAAAAAAAAATTCAGTGGCCACCCTGACTTTGTTTATATCTATAGTTGACAAGCAGGAGTATCCAGTGCTGCTTTGAGTAACCACACAATTCATTGGATAGCTAACCCGGGCAACACTTTCTTTGATTCCAAAAGATAAAAATAATCTCCATTTTATTTCTTGTGATCTGGTATTTAATAAATTTAATAAAATTTAATAAAACAAAATTAAACATCAGCTTCTTGGTGCACATTTTTGTGCACAGGGACTACTGGTTTTAAAATATCAGCTCTCTGTGTGCAGTAGATATCACGCAATGCTCATGACACAGACAGACTCATAATTTTATTAATATAGATAATTCAAATAAAGCATTGTAACTTTAATTCACAGATCTCACAGCATTGCATCTTGCGAGCTATAGCCCTGAGTTCAACACCCCTGTGAGCATGTCCTATCGTTGTATGAAGAAGCAACTTTTGAATCTCACTCTGGCACAAGGAAACACCACTGTCGCAACGCTGGAAATCAGTAACACTCAATTTGAAGCGTTTCATGACAAAACAGATACCGTCTTTGGCGTTGGTGAGTAAGATTATTATTCACTAGCTTGCCTCAATGTTAGGGTGGAAATGGAATGGCCTATTCGATGTGATTAGGTTGGAACTAAATCATGAGCTGCTCACTCAAATAGTTATCTTGCCTAGCCTTGCGTCTTCACTCTTCACTCTTTTCTCTCGCTCTGCTTCATATACTTCTTCAAAAGCATTTTAGGATTTTTCTTACGTAAGGTTGACAAAGATTTTGTTGAATAGATCATAGATATGTATGTTATATATTGATTTGTTAATATCAACCACCTCTGTGGTCTAGTAGTCAAGAGTTCTTGGCTACAGATCCGGCAGGGTTGATACCCGGTTCATCCAGAACTTTTCTCTGATACAGTTTGTCTGTAATGGGGTCAAAATCAGCCTCATTAAGACATATGATAAGTTATTTGAATAAAGAAATAGCGGTATCTGGTCTAGAAAACTGAGATTAACAGCCAATGGTATTGTGCTGAGCCGGTTTCTGCAAATGTTAGCACTTTCATCGCTAATGGAGGCGGCCATTCAGTTGGTATAGATTGCTTGCAGGCTTTCACATTTATTTATTTTCTTTTGCTTCACATTTTGATTAAAGACAAATGCAGTTCAACTTTCATAGAAAGCACCTCTTATCTGACAACTTGAAAAGCTTATTTCACTTCTTTAACACATCCATACTTCTGGTCGTGTAATCTGTAGCTGTCACTTTTGACCAGGGTTGAATAAAACCTGGTTATTAAAACAAGCATCAGGTTTTATTGATTTTTTTATAGTCCCATTTATTATGTATGGTAACTGATCCAAGCAAGCAAAATATAGTAATTATTCGGGATTAAGTGAAAGATATCTAAATCTATTTATTAAGGAAATAAGACATATTAAAGAAAAATAATAATGAAAAAATAGACCAGTTTATTTAAATGATTGCCAGCACATTTTTTTTTGTGAGAGAAATAGTATATAAGGACCTAACTTAGTAACTTATATTTTATTTAGCTGTTTAGTTGTAGTCTAGTCCTCTAAATCAATACTGTATCACTATTATATTAAATACAATTTATATATTTTTAAAGAATTACAAACAATAGATTGTTAGAAAAACTCTTGTTAAGAAAATGTTTAATTTTATCATGCTAGTAAAAGCACTGCTACTCAGATTAGAAGATAATGTCTTGAGTTTAAATTGTATTTCATCAGATATTGATAACTTGACCTTACTAATTATTAGTTTTAAAGTATTATAAGATCTCATACACGATTCTTAATGTACACAAATGTTTGAACTATTTTTATTAAATAATTTAAAAATAGTTGGTATTGGAACTAAGCTTATTTAATTTTGTGAGCGTAATTTGTTTTTATAACAATATTATTCTTTTAGTATATGAAGTGGCATAGGTGATTATTTTATCTGCTCTGTTTAATAGCAATCATCAAAATAGACAAATTGGAAATCTCTTTTTCTATTATTAAAAAAACTCATCAAAAACTCCAAGTTCGACACCATAACTCGGGCAGTTGCATGTCTGCCGACAGAGCTAAGGGTCCTCAATTCCTGGCATGGTTGAAAAATTAATCATTGGTGGAATGTGGGTTTCCAGTTTCACAGTGAAGAACTAACAAGTGGTGGATGTGTGTTGATATAAACGGTCAGAAACCTCATCTGAATATTTTTACGTTTCTACTTTGTTTTAGCCGAAGACTGTGAGCCTCCTAGCAGCCCAGATGTTGTGCCTATTGCTGTGGGCTGTGCTTTAGTAGCCTTGGTGGCCATTGTACTGGTGGCATACCTGATAGGCAGACGCCGATCTCAAGCGCGTGGTTATATTAGCATGTGAGTTCTCACATAGACAGGTGGACCATAGATCTGGCTGGCATTACTTTCTAAACTTATCTTTGAAAATATTATTTCTCAAGGTTTCCTCTACCTGCTTCATTGTATGTAGATGTCTCAAACATTTCCTCTAGCAATCGTCAAACTAGAATATCATGACAAAACGTGTGCATTGTTGCTATTCCTATCAAAACAGTTCCTGCAAGCAAAATGTCTTTAACCATGTGTGAGCTAAATTATATTTTAATATATAGGGTTTAATAAAAAAAGAAAGAAAAAAAGGATGCATTAACTAATGTGAAAAGTGAGTGATGAAAGCCCACCCATGAAAGAGAGGAAATAAACTAGGTGGGCTTTCTGCACTCAATGTACACTAATTGGTTTATTTTTCTTTATTTTTATCAATTTTCATGTATTACAATAACATGCCAAATAATGTAATTTGTTTATAAGATCAGGCATATATTATAAATAGCAACTAAATTTAGTTTACACACATTTGTTAATGTTTGTCTTTTTAGGCATAATTATTTTATGTTGGTTGCTTCAAAATGTTCTTCACATGGGGTAATCCATAAACTAAGTAAAGATGTTGAGTTTATGGATGACCCCATGCATTTCTAATTGGGGACTGCCTAAGTAACTTGGAGACAAACACTTTGAAGATCAAATGCTCCTACATTTCTTAAAATAAAATCCTGTTAACTAGACCCTATATTTTTTTCATCCCTATTAAGGCTAAAGGATTTTTGTTTTTCATACATTAGGGCTCAACAAAACTTATATTTTCAATTTTTAAAGTTTTTTTTATATTGATTAAGATCAAAGTATATTAATCATTTCATTTTCAACCTTTCTTTGATTTAACTAATATGTTTGAAATAAAGTGCATTGAGAAAAAAAATTTGTAATAAAAATATGATAGACTAGTAGGAACTAGGAAAATAAAGCACAAATAAAAGTATAAACAATAACACATATTTACACACACTTCAATATGTTGATGCTATTATAGCATCTTCCTCAGGAAGTAGCTAAATATGTGTTGGTGTTTTTACTTTTATTTGTGCTCTATTGTTTTCCTACTATTTTATCATTTAGTTTGATTCAATAGAAAAAAAAATTGCATTTTTTAATAATCTTTCACAAACTGACAAAAAATGTTTTTTTAAAGTTGTTGCATCTTAATCAAAGTCTCGATGTGATGATTCTCAGTAGGGTATGCAATGTTTGATTATCAGCAGAGACATGTATTTATATTCGGACAGATGCTCTCTTTGTGCTCATTGCTAGGTCCAGGATCACTTATTGTAATTGTAACGTAGTGTGGGATATCTGCCATATCCATCCACAAGTAGGCTAGTTTGGATTGAACACTGTTATTTATATTTTTGACTACTACCAATTTATAATAACAATTTAGATAAACGTGGATGCAAAGTAACTTTATTCTTGAAAACTTTTTTTTTAATATTTGGGTCTTTATTATTGTAAATAATTGAGAAATTTGTTTGGTTAAGTAAAAAAAAACATCTAAAGATTATTTCAAAAACAATTAATTTGTTTGCATCAGCTAGTGGCAAACCTTAATGGTCAACCCTACTTGTCAAAGAATTGAAGGGTAAAGTAAATATTAGTTTTCATTGGTGTAGCAAACAACTTACATTTTAGTCATGTGGACTCAATCTTGACCGTCTGTGTTAAATGCCATTAAAAAAAGTTTGAGCTCATTAGATTTATAGGCTGCATAACCAATAAATTTCTGAAATATTTTATTCAATTTAAATTGTCTTGGGGAAAAAAAACTGACCGGAAACAAATGATCTGCTTGGAAACTAAAAATGTAGACCATTGACATACTTATCAAATAACCAGACGTCAATACTCTTGCACATATAACATAATATTTTGGCACTTTCTCAGCCATCTAGCTAGACTTATTCTGTTTGTGTGAGAAGTGTATTTTTTTTAATAAGATAAGATGCGACTACATTTGTGTAGACATTGAGGGTCTATATTTTAATTCTTTTAATAGTAGTAAATTTAGTTTATTTAGTTCTCCTTTTTTTCAAAATTAATTTTAGACATTTGACCACCTTACTATCATCTTATTTTATAGTCATAAGCTGCATAGGTGTTTTATAAACTAATTATATGTATAGATAGATAAATATTTAAAACAGATTACTTCTGTGATTAAGGGCTGTTAATTCTATATAAAAAAAAATTCAATAAGGCATTGTTAAACTTCTTGTTTTTTTGTGCATATAGTTTTAGTATGCCATTGTCATTCCATTGGAATTTAATTATAATAGTAGTTTATATAAGTTGATTAAACATAAATTTTTCTTCTTTATGCACTGTAAAATTTGTCACAGTTGCTTGTTTATTATGTGGGGTTTATTGCACCCTTGTTACGGCTCGATTTTATAAAATGTTAATTGCAGTTTTACTAAGCTGTATACAATACATTTTTCAAAGATTGTGACATATTATACTAGAAGCAAAACATGACTAAACTAATAGCAAATAGTCTACATTTCTTTAAGGAACATCTCTTTTTGCTTTTATGAGGTATTTTGTGTATGTATTTGGATGAAGGTCCATTGAAATACATCTATATTGAAAAATATATTTTAATCTTATTGTTTTGGATTAAAACACTGGGCTAAATCATTGTTAAAATAATAAAATTGCCCAGCTTCACTGAGTAAATCAAATTTATTTTTTAAATATTTGCAAAACAAACAAATTCATAAAAATAATAGCTTTCATTGGTCACACTTACATTATGTTCACACCGATAATATGACAGCCATATTTGTCCAAATTAACCTAGTTTATTCTTTAAACTTGTAAAGACCTGGTGCAGCTATTTTTCCTTGATAAAAATCTAGTGTTTTGATATGTCTGTTTTTTGATATTATTAAAGTCATTCAATTGCCAAATATATAAGTGGGTATTTAAATATTGTCCTTTTAAATTAAACTTATCCTTTAAACAATAGTTGTTGCTTGAATTCTAAATAGTTGTTAGGGTTTTTAAAAAAGAGCAGTATATCATAATGATTAGCAGATGTTCACATAAAAATACAATCTTGGAAAGATAATTTACTGTATATTAAAAATCCCCCTTTCAATTATTAGGATGCCTCCACTCAGTAGGTACTTTAATTATTATTTTTCTCAAATTTTAAATTTTTTAAAGCTTCTTACTCTTCAAATTTTAATATTATATTTGGAAGAAGGTATAGGAAAGGTGGATAGAAACATATAAAAGGGGGGTGTTTGTCCCCCTTTTATATGTTTCTATCCACCTTTCCTCTACCTTCTTCCAAATATAATACAATTACCTCAAAGCGAAAAGAGGTTTTCCTTATAGAGTTCTTCAAATTTTAAGTAATTTTGTTGCTTGCTTACATTCTTAAAATGACGGATAGGGGCCATTGTGTAAATGTAGGTATTCTTTAAGGAATAATTTTAATTATTGTTAGAGGAAAGATTTGTAAAATATGTAGTGCCTGTCGACTTTGTTTGAAAGGGGCTCAATTTGAAGAAAGAATAACTGTAATTCTATATGAATACAAATACCAACTTAAATAATAACTTTGTAAAAAAATGTATTATTACTTATTCGAGTTTTTGGATGATATGAGAAAAATATTTTTAAGTTTCAATACTTAGGTTGAATCCACTATTTTATAAATTCAAATTTCAGCTAGAATCCTGAATTTAAATCCGAAATTTGGAAAAATTATGAACAAATTGGTTTGGAATTTGGATGTTATGTTTTTCCTATAATAAATTTAGGACTGACCATCAATTAGAGATATTAAAACTCTAAAAAATAAATTTTAGATCAAAATTTGATAAGATAATTTTTTTTAGTCTCAAATCTCCTTATCGAATCTCTCTAAACAAAGTTTCTACACATCTGGAAAACTGGGAATCTTACAAAAAACTTTCTTCCACCACCCACCCCACCTTTTTCTCTCTCTGTGAAACACAGGGTTGTGCGACAACTATATTTATATTTCCCCATCAAGGTCAAATTATCCTATTCTAAAATACCAATGGCGGGACTTCACAGTAGTCAATCTTATGAAAAGTGAAATATTCTTCTATACTACTCTTAAATAAAGTTTTCGAAAAAACTTGAAAATACCGATAACTTTGTACTAACAAAATAGTGGCAATACTGTTAATGGATTCAAGCATCCCTACTATCCCTACTAATGAATTTTTCTCACTTTAATGTGACAAGAGACCAATCTTAACCAATCAGGCTTTGATAAATTATTCTCAACTCTGTTAATTGTTTATATTTTTGCCAAAAAGTGAATTTATTTGTGATTTTGTGTTATTTCTGGAATATCTTTGTTTTTTTTTTGTTTTTGTTTTTTTCAAAAAATTTTTTTTTTAGATTCTATGAGTTTGGGTGGTATCACTTTCGGGGAGGGAGGGCCTACTTATTAACAGTTTAACAGATACCACAACTAACACACTTCTTCCTCTATTTCTTCTAACACTTTATAACACATCCACAATCACACAATGTTTTAATTTCCAGAAATATTCCTTTTTCATATAAAAACACACACATAAAAAAACACAAACTAACTGGGATCACATGCTTGAATGTCTTAAATTATGCCTCCAAACCATAAATTAAATAAATGTTATATTCAATACACAATATATCTGGTGCATTGGTATTACTGCTAGCAGATAGCGTGTTTTGCAGCCGTAGCTCTTACAGCAGCCACATTGCCTATGTAACATGGTGGGCTTTGCATTCAGCTGGTTTTATAGCTGTATAAGACTTTCTCTGCCCATTTAAGACGGCTCTTAGCGGGTTTTATAACTGTATAAGACTTTCTCTGCCCATTTAAGACGGCTCTTAGCGGGTTTTATAACTGTATAAGACTTTCTCTGCCCATTTAAATACGGCTCTTAGCGAGTTTTGCATCCTGGCACCTGTCCCACTTTATAGCGTCTAAAAACTGATTGTGATGATACCAAGAGCTTTTATTTCAGGAAAACATGCAGCAGAAGCTTTTACAACTAGGAAACTAAATTGTAATATAAAAATATATTCTAATAACTGGGTTTGTTAATGCACTTCTTAAGGGAAATAAAAATAAAATCTGCTTTTTAACCTTCTAAACTTTAAGTATCAAAATATCCTATATTATCAAACTATCTTGTAATTATTCCTGGAATACTATGATAAGTTGCTGATATATTGTGTATAAATAACCAGCATGGAGTGGGTGATATAGTTATAAAAGTTTATAAAGTGTGGAATTAATTCTAAAATTTTATATTTTATTACTAGTCTGCAGTATGATAAAATGTGCCCTGCTAATTATTTGTGTGAACAATTAATTGTTGAGAACTGTATGTGTTTAGTGTGAAGGCGGTTGGGTTGGGAGCTTCCTTGATAGTCCTTTATTTTGTCTGTACTCGCTACTATATTGTAATGATCGGAAATATTTGATTAATCATTTAAAGTAAACTAATTTGACGTGAATATATAGATCAGTTTGCTTTTCGCTTATACTAAATTTCTTGTTATGTTTGCTGTTAATTTAAATAGTGTTTCAAAATTAGTATTTCTGACACTGGCTAAGATTAAGTTAAAATTGTATGTACACTATTTAAGTTTTTTTACTGTGCAATTTGTGAATTAAATTAAATAACATTTATATTCATGGTAATGTTGTTCTATTTTAAGAGCCAGTTTCATAGTCGGACTTAGCATGCCACAAATGCGGTGCTAAACTACAATAACCCAAGACAACACCTACCTAAACGCTAATGGAATGGGCTGGTTTCATATGCGAAATTAGCCCATTGTAGTTGTAAGTGGGTGCTGTCAAGTTTAATGTAGCACCACCACATTTGAGGCCTGCTAAGTCTGACTAAGAAACTGGCCTTTTGTCTTGTCGGTAACATTATTCTAAAAAGTCTGGATGGAAAATACTTTTTTTAATTGATAAATTTAAAAGCACTGCAACCTTATATTATGTTGTTAAATACACTAGTTTGAAGTTTTTACGCAAAAGCAGGCATGTTTGTGAGTCGTGTTTTTTGTTGTAAAATATGTTTACCCAAAGTTGTCACTTAGTAGCTGTCCAGTACACTTTCAGATAACATTTGAAGTTTGATGCTTGGTTGTAGTTTCTACCATAGCCAAAGGAAACACTTTATATGTATGGGAAAGGCCAAGGATGTTGTATTTACCAATATTAGGCACAAAATTAACAATGTGTGTTAAAATGGTCACTAGTTGAAATAATGCTTTGAATTTCAATCCTCTCAATAAACTCACTACAATTGTGTTTTTCCCCCCTTTCATTTGTCATAAAATAAAAAAAATAAGGCAATATACAGAACCTACATTATGTAAGTAGTTGCACTAAGCTATTCTAGAGGCAAATAATACAAACACATTTTCTTGAATTCCAGTAGTAAGGAAACAGTATCCTCTAGGACACCCTTTTTTTTCTGGTTACGGCCTTGATAGTACCCCACCCCCCTCCAAGTAAATTTCTGGGTGTGCCACTTTCCTTAATTGTGGTACATTTAGAAGTCATCAAAAAAACTAATGTTTTTAGCTTTCCCATCTGGTGGCCATTTTTACAAAATTAAGTTGGTGAATATTTACATTCTTGGCAAAGCATTGACTGGAAGTATGTAGAGGCTTTGCCTATAGTAACGGTTATGCGTAAGTGTCTTTAAGTTTGTTACAATTTTGTACAGAGTGGATGTTATGTCAAATAAATTCTTTTGAAGGGACTGTGGTGTGTTTTTATTCATTATGTCTGTTTGGGTTTTGGCGACTACCATTATTATTACCTATTTTATGTTACAATTATTCCTCTTTTCTATTTACCAAATAGTTTGTGATTAAGTGACTTTAGTAAGACTAATCTGTTTCGATGGCCACATGGTATAAGGCACGAATCTCCAAACTACCACCCGGGGGCCACATCTGGCCCACCCCATAAATATGACATGTCCAGTTCCTGTCTGCAGGCGCATGCATCTCCCATAACATCAAGCCAGAGTGCTATGGGAATTTCAACCCCTCATTTTCAGTCGCAGGCGCTATATAATTAAACACTGAAAACCAAATTGTCACTCCCTTTACCTACAAAAGAACGGATTTAGGTAGTTCCAAGTCTTATGGCATTCAAGGAAAGTCATTACAGACTCTACATAATTAAAAAAATAAATTCTTACTAATTATGATTATAAATTATTACAAAAAATTGATTCATTTCTCACAGAGAAGAATAAACCTCATCACTTTTATCAAACACTGACTGGCTTTGGAAAGTGGCATATATATATATTTATATTGCAGGAGTGACCGGCCACTTGAATAAATCAAATCTAAAGTTGCAAGCCGAAACAAATTTGATTTATGATCTATTCACGCATGTTGAGGCATTCAGGGCAACAATGATTCTACTTGAACAAGTTAATGTAAATAGCTTGGTTAATGTCCCAGATTGTGGAGTTTCTTGAAGGTGAAGCAGAATTTCCTTCTTCATTTCTGACTTAGAAAAACAATTTCAGGGAAGGTTTTCTGATCTTGATGCAAAAAATAGATGAAACAAGGTGGTTTGAAAAGCCATTTAACTGCAATGAAACACTACCAAGTCAGTTAAAGTTGAAGGAAATTATAGATATTTAATCAGATGACATGCTGAAACAAAAGTAAAGAAAGAAATATCCAATTTTATAAATCTTTGCAACCTCAGCATTTCCCCAATTTGAAGTGATTCATTTGTTTTGTCAATTCAGCAATATTTTAAAATTAAAACAATTTCATCATTTCCATGGTTTGTTAGTTAAGATTTAAATCTCCCATTGCTATCCCAGATTAAATAGGAGTGCCTGTTTTTTCTTATATGTATGCACTGCTTCCTTTCTTTGTAATCGTTACATTTCTGAATAATATCATGCGGATTTACCCAAAAATGTCCAAATAAATGTTATTTATTTAAAAAAAATACTTTAGCCTGTGATAATTTGTAAAATATATTTTATTAGACTGCAAACTAAGTTTGGAGACCCCTGGTCTAAGGCATCACACTTGCATTGATAAGGAGTTAGGGTTTAAATCCTCATTGGCTGTCCAAAGGATGGTTTCCCTATCCCTTCATGCAAATGCAGATACACTTATAAAATCAACCTTCCTCACCCTTAACTAAGCGTAATTAGTACATATGTGTATAGTTAAAACATTTGTTAATTTTATAGGATAAACTAAAATAAATAGAACTTGAAATCCAAAGAGTAAGTAATTAATAGATTCCATTCACGGTAGGAATTACTCTCTGAAAGGTCTTTTTTCCTACCAATATCCTACTATATAGTAGATTTATGGTAGGGAAAAAGGCCTTTCAGAAGTCGATTCCTACGGTGAATGGAATATAGTACATATACTTCATTCACGGGAGGAGTTTACCTCTGAAAGGTCTTTTTTCTTACCAATATCCTACTATACAATAGATTTCTGGTAGGGAAAAAAGTCCTTTCCCAGGTAAACTCTTACCGTGAACGAACTTTATCATATATGTATCATTTGTTATGAAGAAAATCAACAAAGAAAAACAAAATATTAAAGAACATTTAGAAGGCATTGTCTGTCGTCTTGCTGGTCAAGGTTCACCCACTAAATGCTCTATTGGGTGGATGGAATTACTCAAGTCCCTACACAATATGTAGGCAAATAATGAGGGGCAATCTTGTATCAGCCAAAAACACAATTATATGCTCCCCAAAATCTATTTAATATTTGATAGCAACAGTAATTGATGTACACTGTTACCCTGTGAGGTAGCATTCTCTTCTTGATCGATTACACTTTGGCCCTATCTTGGCCCCTATGCCACAGTGGGAATATGTATTGTAATTTTATTACCTTTCATTTAAGTGAGTAAACCTTTTTTTTTAATACAGTAAATTCCTAATTATTTGTACAAAAATATCCGGTTTATGGCTTAACTTTGCATCCCTACAGAGATTTTTTAAATTTTATTAGCTACTTGTAGACTAAAATTCTGAGTAAATTGCCATCTATTGACCCTTTAGTCTGACGAAAAAGACTTGGGGAAAAGTGGAAGGATTGATTGAACGAGAATTGTTTTGTGACGTGAGATTTAATTTACCATAAACTTGTATATGTGTTTTTTAAATACCCCTGCAAACCTTCCCACTCATCAACTTGGATAATCGGGAGAAGAGTACTGACTGAATTAAATTTATAATTTAGTAAATATTTGTGCAAAAAATGTAGATCACTATAGTTTGTTTTACTTCAAATACCAAACAAACTTTAATTTGAATATTTAATTTTTGAAATTTCCACTTTTAAACATTTATATCATAATATATCATATGACAGAACTTGCCGAATACTGTATGCCAAACACTGCATTGATCCATGTGCCTAGCATTGTTTAGGTGTTTTTAGGAATAATCAAACATGAGTAACAAATTGTTATAGCAATATGGAAACTATTTATCATTTATTTAATAGCTTTATTTGAATTTACAATATAAATAACAAAGCAATTACGAGTGCTTGGTTAAATTTTTATGTTTTTGCTTGACATAATTATATCGGATTCTTTTATTTCCTCAGAGATGGCACAGATTCATCGGAGGCTGGACACTGAGCGACAAAGGGACCAGATGTTGCTACCCTCTTTTCACAACATCTTTTGAGGAGTATTGCTTGGCTTTTTTTTAAATTTGGAATCTTGAATAGTTTTATTTATTTATTATTTTAATCACTAAAGAATTTAATCAAAAGTTAACAGTGTAATTATTATTGTGGGTAAATATAATGGTTTATTCTGGTTATATGGATTCCAAAAATATCCATTTGAATTTTTATGAGAGTTACATCAGTCTTACTCTAGTATATCAAACTTGTTTAGTCAAAAAGTCACATTTAAACTACTGAGATAAAATTAGATATCATTTTTAAGTAAAAAAAACATCTTAATTTCAAACCCCTTTTAAACTACCAAAATGACTTGCTCTATATTTTCCCCAGAAATTTGGAACGTTTTTCAGCAAACGTATGAGTGTTAAGGCTAGTTTCATAGATCTAATATGCCTCAAATGCGTTGTTACGCCAAATGCAGAACGACACCTACCTAGTCCATAATGGAATGGGCCAATTTCATTTTCGAAACTGGCCCATTCCATTCGAGTTATGTGTTGCCTTACATTTAGTGTAGCACCACACTTGATGCGTATGCAATCTGATTATGAAACTGGCCCTTAGAATTTAAATCTAGTGTTGAAGTTACTTTCATTTATTGATGACAAACAAGTTTCCATAAACTGTGAATACTCAGGTGTTGTTTTTTTCCCCTCACACATTTGGTGCACAAATTTAACCATTTTTGGGAATTAATTTCTTGTGAGTGAAAAGTAAAAATTGAATACACCAACCACATTGCTCGAGTTACCCAAAAATGACCAATTTACAAATTTCATAATCTCAAATAGGGTATTCTACAATGTTTATAATACACTGAATTGGGCCACTCTTGGCTCGATAGTTTGACAATGGTGCAATAATAACTCTAAACCTTTCTTGTTTAGATACTAAACTGCATGGATTGATAGTCATTAACTCAATGTTACCAGGTTCACCTGCCCTTTACAAATGTTGAATGGATACCTCCCTCCATCTTACAATCTTTAATACCTATTTACCCTGCGCTCACCTTTTAAAAAATACACTAAATTACAATTTTCTTATATTTCACTCCTGTCAAATGATGCCTATCATCTGACATGCACCGTCACATTACAACAGTCTACACTTTTTCATAGAAACAAAGCTGGAACATGCTGGATTCTGCACTGAGCTACAGGTGAGATAAAGTTTAATAACAAGGGGTGCGATGAGAGAGTATTAAACTAAAACAAACTATATGGCAGGCGTGACATGTGGTGAGTGGAAATAAGGAATTACAATATTTCTGAGAACTCTCACAAATATAATACTGTAGCAGGACGTGAGCAAGCCCTTATTCTACCATTCATATGACGTGCTTGATCGTTTAATTCAGATTGTATATTTGGTTTTTGTCTGAATATGTTTTCCTCTACCCCATTTTGTAAAAAAAAAAATATTTCCGCAGCCCAGGATCTGCTGACCTGTGTGGAGTGTTACACTGGAATTTATTAACTCCAGTAGTTATTCTTCCAAGCCCTAAAAACCTCAAGACTTTATATTACCAGTACATAGTGATAGTGTCCTAACCACTCATTTTATTACCTGATCAGCTCACACCAAAAGTCCCCAACTAAGGTTCTAACAAAACTGCTTGAAATTTAAAAAAAAATGACAATAGTGATGGTAATAGAATATACATGATAGGACTATAATTAATAATGATTATTAACACCCCAGGTTATATTTGTTGGCTTAGAATTTAGTATTCTTCTCGCAAAAAATAAGGTGTGGTGTAATTAGCTTGTAGTGTGAATAACCATTAGCCTTTGTTAAAAACGCAAAGGTCACCTCTACAAAAACCTAAGTGTTTTTTTTAAATGAGGTATTTAATGTGCACTTTAATGAACCGACTATTTATAGTAGCCCATGACTTATAGCTGACAATTCATCACCGTGAAAGGGGAAATCAACATTTAACCAATGATACATTTTTCAGCCATGCCGGGAATCAAACAGGGGTCTTTAGTTCATTTGTAAGACATGCTCCCCACCGGGCAAAGATGTGGGCAAAGATGTCGGACAGAAGCCAAAATTATTTCAATATCATAGTCTACTCACTTGGAGTAGAGTGCCTAACAGAGTCTGGTTAGACTGAATATTTATTGTAAGGAGGACAATGCTGACATTATTATATTATTGTGTCAAAGTAAGTAATTTCATATATTTGTTTCTACTGCTGAATTATTTTTAAATCTGCTGCCTTCTAGAACTAACAAGCATTGTGATTGATGAAAACACTAATGTTTAGAATAGCATCTAAAAGTGAACTGTTCACAATCCATAGGCGGTAGTGATAATCAATATTTTTCTCGTCTCCAAACCTTCTCCATACCTTCCAAATCCCTACTTCACTTTTGGTAGCGATAGACGATCCCCTTACTATCCCTTATCTATGAACAATATCCAACATTTTACAAAAAGACTTTGGCTGCTTCTGTAGGACTTCATGGATAATGCACGGGTATCAGGTGTGGAAGCAAATTTGTTCATCCCGCGCATCCCTTCCGCTTATCCGAACGTTCTCCCGCCGAGTTTGTTCCGACAAGGGTCGCCATATTGTTTAATTTGTCTTGAATTTGGTTATTTTTTGATCTTGAAGATTTTGATGATATAGCTGACATTGTGATGGCCTTTGAAGTGAATGAAAATAACTGTTGAGTACCCAAAAATTACGTAAGATACATGGAAAATCCCCTGTAAATATACAGTGAGGAGGAATTTTGCAGGCGTTTCTGGTTTGGCAAGGCTCGTGTCGTTGAGGTATTATTTCCAATTGTTAATGAGGCTTTGTTAAAACCGACCAACAAGAAACTTCCTTTGCCTCCTGTACAAAAATTATTGCTGGCGTTGAGATATTACGCGACAGGAAATATCCAGCTTAGTATATTTTAGGCTAACATCTTGTAGAAATGTGTTATTATATAGGTCAAATTTACACCCATTCCTAAAGTTTAAAAAATCTGTGTACACTTATTTCTCAACACCTAATAAAAGTTCATAGGTTGTAAAATTTTATGTAAAGTCCTTGGCCATAGTGTGTATCGAGTGCAGGATTATATATTCTTTTCCTATGTTAAATCACGATAAATTTAATGTTTTCGAGCACTTATTCACACGCGGACATGAGCAAATTTGTGATTATAACAAAATAAATGTTGTGAACAAATTCTATATCATTAAAAAAATTGTTAGAAAAATCACCTAAGTTAATTGATTTTTGAAGCAAGGCCTTATAGAGTCCTATTCTATTAGGCTGTCCTGATCCTTCAATTCCTTCTAACAAAAGTAGGCCTATTCTAAAAACAATAATTAAGACCTATTAGAAATTTGTGTTTATTTTAGGCTACATGAAAGGTACGGTTAAGCTCTTTTTTTAAAGGCTTAATGTGTATTGATAAATAAGTTGAGGTGCGGCAGAAGGGCACATGAGTAATTTTACAGTTTTTAGAGCATTATATTTTTTTGGCAAAAATTAATCAAATATTTCTCCAGTAGCAACATAGAGTTTAGTTTTCTACACATGCTAATATCAACAGTTCTTGAATATATATCAAGGGTGAGCTGGAATGTTGTCAAAACCTTTTAAAACAAAGAAAAAATGTTTTGACAACAATCCAGAACACCCTTGACAGATATTCAAGATGTTGATATTAGCATGTGTAGAAAACTAAACTCTATGTTGCTACTGGAGAAATATTTGATTAATTTTTGCCAACAAATTTTATTCTTTACTAAACTGAAAAATACTTGCACTCCCTTCTGCCGCACCTTAACTCATCATCAGGCTTTAAGAGAGGTACAATACCGATTCTCAGCGCTTCGGTCATTCATTATGATCAATTTCCCAATGATTTTTTCCCCCCTGAAGTCGCTAAAAAATGAGAACTTTTATTTTGGATTAATATTATTATATGCTAATTTTCCTTTAAAATTTAAAAACCTTTCCCAAAATTTGCTTAGCCTATATTATTGTTTGGATAGGCTTCGTGTTCCTATCAAGGTGAGAACTCTGGACTGAGATGGTAGAAGGAAAGGAGGCGGTGGAGAGGCTTATGTTCCAAACAGACAGGCAGTGGCTGCAAGCTGTTCATGATACTAATGATGATTGTATAAGTGCCAAAAAAACTTTAAATTTATCATAATTTTACAGATGAAAAATAAAGCATCTCGGCTTCAGCTTGTAGTATCCATGACCTAAACAAATACAGACATACAGTGAAAAAGATAGCCTACAAGAGTTAAGTAACTGGACCAGTAAGAGTATTAGCACCATAGGCTACATAAATGCTTGTCACAAAACATTAACAAGCAGTATCGGCAATTTGTTATATAACTTAATATACATGAGAAAGTTAAATAATCGAAAAACAACACAATTTCAAGCAATGTTTTTTGTTCATCAAACATAGTTTTATGGATGACTTTAGAGATGTGTCGTTCGCGAACGAATAGTTTAAATCGAACGGATCCTCTAAGTGAACGAGTCGAACTAGTTCACCATATCGTGGTGAACTAGTTCGAATTGAACGACACAAGACAATCGGGAGAATTCGGCCAACCTCGGTTGCAGAAATAACGGGATAAGAAGT
>CABFOW010006841.1:0-18959 GCA_902141385.1 Timema californicum
AGCCAGGCCTACAAACTTACCAGACAATGGTAGGCCTCAAAGTTCACAATTAAAAACACAACAAAACATATAATTATGAAATTTTCAGGGTGCATCAGTCCCCTTCAGGAGAAGAGTAAAACACTAACTGGACTCTAGCAACATAGCTAAGGTTCATTGTAAAGTTTTTTATGTGAGTTTATGTAATGGAAGGTGGCGATTGAAAGAATTTTAAGTATTTAAATCGTTTTTTACATGTGAATAAAGAGTGGAGAGAGAAATAAGAGCATGTAAGATGGTTACGTGGGTGGCCAGTAAACATTTGCACAAATTGGAGAAACCTGTAGTTGTTCTAGTAACATAAAGTTGTGATAACTATCGACACATACCAGAAACCATTTGATGTGTTGGCGGAGGTATAGTCATATCCTGGTACTCTGGCCAGGGTGCTGCTGTAAGTGCGGGTGCAACAGTTGCAGAGGCATACTCCTGCAACACCGGCAAATAAACTGACGCTGAACATCAGTCTTGTCACTAACAACTTTCACTTAGTTAAAATAGAAATCTACACGTAGTTTTAACTATTAGAGGCATGAGAATATTAAGCTAACAAAGTAAAAGTTAAAAACACTGAAATACAATCCAGCACAAAAACAATTAAAAACAATAGTTTTATTTTTTTCTGCACTGATTTATGTTAAAAGTATAGCCCTATAGTTTCACAAATATGGTGGAATGAATTAAGAAATTAATTATTCTTTTTAAGAAGTAGATTTTGATTTGGGAAATATCTTGATTAGGCACAATGTTAACATTTTTGTACCAATAAGGTTATATATCAACGGCAAGTTATGACTACCATTTTCACAATATTGATAAGAAATACTACTAGAAGGGATTTTAAGAATATTTTTCTTTATAATAAATAAAAGTAGAATATAAAAAAATGACTATGATTGGATCAAACATGTAGTTAGGCACGTGAGAATTTGGGAACTTATTTCATTAAAATGTATTTTTATTTTAGAATTTTGAAATATCAGTTTGTTTTATATTCAATAATCACTTGAATAAAGAAAATTTTTAGACTTTTCAGAAGTAATAAGAAAAATAGCTAATGTCATGAACATGTCTGTTGGCCTGAGTCTGTCTACCTTATATTCAGTGGCAACATTTTTAAAAATCACCTCAACAAAACACAACCTGGTATGTTTTTTGAGCCATCTTGGACAAACCATATTGAAATTAAGGGTGTCCAAAATAATATATATATATATATATATATATATATATATAAAAAATAATATATATATATATATATATATATATGAAAACTAATTCAGAGTTTATGTTTTTTGGTATTTTTTTAAATCAATTTAAAAAATTAAGAACGTCACACTAGAAAATGTAAATATGTGATTTTTTCTTTAAATTATGGCTTGTGATAAATGGGTTAAGAGTGTCCACAATTTTGAAAAGTATGTTGTTAAAAGTTAGCCTAAAACAGAGTCTTTCCTCCAACAACACCACAGTTTTTGATGAACATGTTGAGTCAACAAATGGGACCCCATGATTACATTCCTACAGAAAAGGCAAAAGGTGCAAAATGGCCGTTCATTCCCATACATTTATTTTAAATACAAGATCAAGATACCCCAAATTTTTAAAAATATACACATATCAATAGTGTTTAGAAACAAACAACCAAGCTTTTTTTTTTTTACTGATAGGCAAGGGTCCTCTCTATGCAGTAAGTAAATATTTATGAAATATTTTCCCTGCATTTTACTGCCTGCCATCTACCAATATATCTACCAATCTACCACTGTCCAATCCTAAAGTTCTTTTCTTCATTTAGCTGCCAACATCCAAACTACAGAAAGCAGCAATTCAAATGTATTTCTCTCCTTTAGTGATAAGCAACAAACAACCAAGCAACACAATTTCTCGCTTTATTTACCACAACGGTTTTTATGTGTGTGTTTTCAGTATAACCCAAACGGGCAGCAAGACACAGTGCTAATAATAATAATAATTATTATTATTATTATTATTATTATTTATGTGTGTGAGATTGATTCTTATAATCTATGTATGTAATTCTTTTTGGGATATCAGTTGTGAGTTATTCTATTTTAGGAAGATGACTAGATGGATATGGTGTGTAGGTGTTGCCAAAAAAGTAAAATGAAAGTTACAAAAAGGAAAATTAATTAATTTTATGGAACAATTTCACTGAAAAAGTTGGAAAATAAACCACAAAGTTGATGGGAATGGTAAAAAAAAATATTAGTGGTTGAAAATATGATAAATCAAGCTAGTTAAAGAAAATTCTTTCATCATATATGTGAAAATGAATAGTGCTGATGTAAATTACTCTGAAATGTACATAAGTAAAACAGTACTTGGTTGTTCAACAATTACAACATTTGCAATGGAGAATTTTGTTTCTCTTTGGACTGATGGCAAAGCAATATCATATCCTAAGCTAACAGATATTAAAGCTATCCTCCATCTTATTTCTGAAAATACAAAACCATTTTATAATCAATTATTTGTTGACCAAAAGGTCACTGATGAAGTTGATGATTATGATGGTTTACTTTACTTTTACAATGAAATTATTTAATCAAAGAGAAAATGTTAGGAATAAAACTTTGTCAAACAAGGTACTTTTAAAATTTGCAACAGTCAACCACGTGCCAATTTTTTCCCATTAAATACAAGCTGTGTACATTGTCTGTGTTATATTTTAAAAAAACCTTTGAAAACTAAGTTTAAATAATTAATTTTATTATATTAATAAATACAAATTTAAAATGGAGCATTTACTTTAAGCCTAATTTACTCAATTTTATCTTGTTGGAGTGTGGATCTATGTTTTTAAACCCCATTCAACTATAGTCAATTTGGATGAAACTAGGTGCAAATAGAATACTTCCTAAGGAAATTGATAGCAAATGAATATTATTTTCATGTGCCCATAATGACTTGGCCAAGTATCAAACTTTTTGAGAGTGTTTTTTATCTGGTTTTACATGTGGAATTTCCTTGAGATGTTATTAAGATAAAATGATTAATATTATTGTGGCCAATATTAACCAGATCAAGTTGGCCTGTCTTTTATCCCAATTGGTTTTAATATCAATTTTAGTAAACAAATGGTAACACATAACACTGTGTTACACTTCTAAGGGCCAGTTATGACTCCTAGATAAATATTAATCTGGTAGGTAAATATTTCTATCTAGTGGATAAGTTAAAAATGTGTCTTATTTATCCATCACATTTTTATTGGGAAGTTTAAGTACCTGATAACTTTTATCTGGAAGTTAAAAGGTTGTACGGCATAGTGACGCGTTTTTAATTAGGTTTCGCCCATCAAACACTGTTTTAGGTTAAAATCTTGGTTCAAGTGTTTAGTAAGCACAAGCCCGGGCTCTAACTATATAAAGTTAGAAGCTTTAATTCACACTTTTACAAAAACTGACAAGCTATCTGTAGAGTTATAGTTATATAAGAACAAATTATTTAAATGTGAGTACAATAAATGAAATTTTGTTAACGTTGTACCCAACTATTGCCCATATTTTGGCAGACACCAAAATTAGTACTTGCAAGACAACTTAGCTTCTGCGGTTGAGCATTCCCCCCACTCGCTAGGTTGTAGTGCTATCTGCAGGGCTTATACACATGTGCGCACCAGTAAAAACAGTACCAACCTTGCGTGTTCTAAATAAACATATATTTATCCTACAGATGGCTATCTGGCAGATAGATTCAGTTCATGAGACACGTAAAAAATTAAAGTGGCTGATAACTTTTATCTGGTAGATAACTTTAACCTCCCAATAGCAATATTTATTCGGTAGTCATAAGACCGACCCTAAATATTGTAAAACATAAGATAAAGGCACTTTTAAAATTATATGTTGAAATTGTTGTAAATAGTTTAAAAACTGAGTAGTTTTAACCAGTTTTAATCAAAATTTATATAAGAGAGTACTTTTTTTTTTACCATCTTGCTTAGTCCAACACGTTCAAAAATTATGAAAACTTTAATTTAAAAATGTAATGTAAGATATTTAAATTAATAAGAATACTTGATATTCAAGAATTTAAAGAGATTTTGAATTTGAGAACTAGAAAAATATTTGATTTCAAATTAAAATTAGTTTTAGAACTCTGATACTGACTACTTGGTAGTAATTTAGTCCAATATGATAAATAGGACAAATTCGACAGCAAGAACCCAGTATATTAATTTATCTACTAACTGAATGTATGCCCTCCTTCAGGCATCACTCTTGTATTAAGACTGGCCCGGTGAAGACATGGAGAAAGGTGTTTGAATTCTGGCCGGGACTAATGGGGTGGTTTTTCCTTAACGGTTTATCACTTTCCTTCCACATAAATGCGACTACAATTCCTCTAAAGTGTTAACTTCCTCATCCCTACCCCACGTGTATGGCCTAAACAGGTAAGAAGATGTGGTGATAAAAAAAACTGAATAAATGATTAATAATATGAGAACACAATTAAAGACAAATGCTCTGTTTAGACCAGAATTTTTTATGAATAGATGTTCAACTATATTTGTTAATAGAGCCACATTTTTTGTTCACAGTGTCATTACTATTTAACTACCACTACATGTATAATTGAGAAGACAGTGTTTGTATCAAATGTGATTGAAATCCGTTTGAGAACGTTATAAGGTACACATACAGTTTGAAAGACATGAACATTAAATTAGTATTTACTATCACAGTGGAAAAGACTAGTAAATCTTTTTATCTAGTTGTTATATTCATTGCTCCTTAAAATATTAACTGTAGTAGTGTAAAGATTTATTTGACAAAAAATTGTCAACTTTACAGTTAATTTACAAAATCAATAGAATACTTCAATAAAGCTGCTAAAATCTTAGCTTACATTGGACATTAAAATATCAACAAACACAAAGGAATGTGTCTTATACTTGGTGCTTTTTTTTACATAAAGAAATTATTGCAAAGAAATTTTATTGATGCATACTTGTTTTTAAACGAGCCTGGATCTGAATTTAGAAAATACCTACGACATTAAAGTATGAAAGATAAATTTTGTATATTTTGTAAATTATATAATAAAAAGTGAAAGCAAAATGAATCATTTTTAAATTCCCAAAACTGAATTTAATTTAATATATAACTAATTGAAAATTTGTAATACAACTTACCTTCATAATGAGTACAGCAGCGCATATATAGTAAAAAAAATCCATGAAAACAGTTGTATGCTTGATGTTTCATGTTGGCGAACACTTGATATTTGGAAGGTGCTGCCAAATCAATACATCCAGATAGACACGATGAAAACACGACACTTAACACTCATCAATATAAAGTGATATGTAAGGGCCTTTGGCTTAGCGCTCTTTCATTGAGATATCTACAAATATTATACGGCGACAAGTGTTATTTTTTAGTCTAGAGCAGTGGTTTCCAACTGTCACCTGATGTTAAATTCTGTTTATTTATATCTAAAACCTAAAATTTTCTATTCAATAAAAAGAGATAGAACCACTTATAGCACTGGAATAAAGGAAAAGTAAGTTGCTTTACGGTTTGTCCGAGAACCAAAATTTGTAGTTTTCTCGACGACTTCATCATAGCTTTGGTTGATTTAATCATAAAAGTTGTTTTGAATTCATTTAATTATAGAATTTTCATATATAATTAAAATATTAAATATATTTAATTCGCCAACTGTGCCAAGACTAGATTATTTTTCAACAATTAGTGTAAAAAATATTTCAAATGGGGTGATGCATATCAAAAGGTCCATAGAAACCACCATTGGTTTGGAGTGGTGCAAATCACTAACTTTAATAAAACTGGAAACATTTTTTAAACATTGATACTTTTAATGGATCATACCAATTTCATTTTCATCAAAGTCTTTAAGGAAAACCTATTTTCCCTTATGAGGTTTAGATATTTGTACATAGAAGATGCAGGAAAGAGCCAGAGGAACAAAGTTTACTCCACCCTTGCCACATTCCCTGAGGTACCTAATGAAAGCTTGAAGAAAAAATGTGTGATCAGATTTTTCTACTAGATTTTCAAGGTCACAGTACACCTCCGAGCAAGCTTAGTTTTTTTAAAAATTCTGGTCATTAAAAGAAAAGCAATAATAATATATATCCAAAAATCATACAAATACATATTTATAGGGGAAAACAAAATAAATCTTTTGCTTAGGCCTATGTATGGTTTAGAATAAAACTCATGTTGAATATTTCAAAGTTTGATTA
Organism: Timema californicum; assembly: GCA_902141385.1. Classification (NCBI taxonomy): domain Eukaryota; kingdom Metazoa; phylum Arthropoda; class Insecta; order Phasmatodea; family Timematidae; genus Timema; species Timema californicum. The sequence goes on from CABFOW010006841.1 coordinate 6,278, forward strand.
GGAAAATAACAATGCACAACAAGTAAAATACTAAATCTAGTTCAGTTAAAGGATATATATATATATACACACAATATATATATATATATAAACAATGTTTTAAACATAACTAAAAGTATTTATTCTCCGTTTTAGAATGTTATCTATGGTGTGTAATATAATGCATACATAAATACCTTTAAATACAGGCATCGTATTTACTTGGAAAAGAGAAAATGCTTGTCATTATATATATAATAAATTATTTTATGATTATTTTATTGTATTTTGAAATATTAAACTGAATAAAATATTTTTATCCCCTGCGTGGGTGCATCATTGTAAAGAACTTGTTTCCATCATGTTCAATCACATGATTTAAATTATCGGCCGCTATTTTGAAGCTATGTTAGTTAGACCTTTTGTGAAAGTGGTGTAAAAAATATTTTTTTTTAATGTTATAAAACGATAAATAAGCTTTGTGCCGACCTCAAATAAATATAAAAAATATTGTCCTAAATTACTGTGGTTAACTATCAAATTCATAAACTACCATACGTTTTCATTACAGTTATTCAAAGTGACAGATGTCAGCTGTTGGGGTAGGAATATATTTGGGATTATTTCTAGTAACTTTTTGAGCTGTCATCCTAGTAAACCAAGGCCGAGAATCTTTTTATATATACACATACCAAGGCCGAGAATCTTTTTTTTATATATTTATTTGAGGTCGGCACAAAGCTTATTTATCGTTTTATAACATTAAAAAAAATATTTTTTACACCACTTTCACAAAAGGTCTAACTAACATAGCTTCAAAATAGCGGCCGATAATTTAAATCATGTGATTGAACATGATGGAAACAAGTTCTTTACAATGATGCACCCACGCAGGGGATAAAAATATTTTATTCAGTTTAATATTTCAAAATACAATAAAATAATCATAAAATAATTTATTATATATATAATGACAAGCATTTTCTCTTTTCCAAGTAAATACGATGCCTGTATTAAAAGGTATTTATGTATGCATTATATTACACACCATAGATAACATTCTAAAACGGAGAATAAATACTTTTAGTTATGTTTAAAACATTGTTTCGAATTGAATAAAAACAAACTATTACAAGTTATTAAACAATGTAAGAAAACTTAAGTTTATGTTATTTTAAATGTAAAATATAACATGTTACTAAAAAAACTTAACATTTATAACAAAACCGTGATCTTTTAAAAGTGTTGGCAACCCAAAACCTAAACATATGATTTTTGAACTGTCATCCAGGTAAAAACCTATCATGAACAGACTAATTTCTTCTGTTTAGCACATTTTGAGTGTACATCAGCATTGTTTAACATGAAGAAATATGCTCACCGCAGGGTAGGCTGTAGGCTGCTGGTAGTAAGTGTCGTAGTTGTACTGCTGATAGCCCTGGTGGTAGTTGGCAACAGGTAGTGGGGCCTCTGTAACGTTGGGCGGATACTGGGCTGTGGGCACATGTGCTGCAGGGTAGCTGCTAGGAGCCTGAGCAACACAAGAGCTTATTATGAATGAAAACAACTGGACATATGAGGGAGATACAAACTTCTAGAGAAATTTTAAAGAATGTGGAAAATGTATTACCTTATAAAATAAGATAAAACTCCTCCTTCTTTACTCCTAACTTTTATGAATTGCAGCTATGAAAACTTTACTTTTTACTTTAAATGAAATCAAAGATATTTGAAGAAACACTGCTAATTATTGTAGAAAAACTTATTTGTTTGCCCCATTTGTCATTTTCCTGGAATCATTCTCTAACAAAGAATTATTATTTATTACATCCATTAATGTTTCCTGCCTGTGGCCTAGGTCAGTGTTTTTACTCAAGCCATATATTTTCCGCTATCGGCTTGCTGTTGTAGCTTATCGGAGAAAATATGTGATCTATATGAGTTTTAAAATTAAAAGTCAAAGCAAAAAAATTACATCATTTTCAATCATCTGCTTATTGATGACACTTCTAAAACTTATGCCATTTATGTTAGTTTTTTTATTAAATTTAGAACACAGTAATAGAAAGTTTGCAAATGATAAAGTGTAAGATAAATCCCTTTTAAAAATATTATCATAGACACCACACAACATATTTATAATATAGATCAATTTTAAAGTAGAGTCAAACTTGGTTATAAGGGGCACAGAAATGGTGAGACCACGGCTATAATGGGCAAAATGTCAATTAATTTAATGTACACATACTCCCATACAACCACTCACTTTGTCGGAAATATCCCGTTCATGAAACATATAAAAATAAAAGCGATGACTTTGCTTTTATGACCATCTATAATGGATTATGGGCCAGTGTATGACTTTGCGGACCGTCCCCCTCTACCTACCTCTCCAGCGTCAAGCCTCTGAGCCTGCTCCCCACTTTACCAAAACACCGCTAAGGTTGTAAAATCAATTAGAAACGAATACTTCCATGGGAAACGTGTCCAATACCACTTTACCAAAACACCGCTAAGGTTGTAAAATCAGTTAGAAACGAATACTTCCATGGGAAACGTGTCGAATAAAAGAGAAAGTGTCTCTTAATTATTGTTTAGTATTAAGTGAATGGTTTTTGAATTACAAACAAAAATTGTGTTTAGCATTAACCTCTCTAGAGTGTACGATGTAATTAGTCACCCACCTGTGAAGCGTTCTATAGCGTGTTTGATGTCAACAGTCATCCGTATATTTTTAATGCATTTACCAGTTTCTGTATGAAGTTTAAGAACTTGAAAGGCCAAGTCTTTGCAAGTCTGTAATCAGCGAGTTCTGGCATCTTACGGCCATATCTGTATTATTTGAAATATAGTTTTTTCAAAGTATGCTCGTCAATGTGATCTGTGTTCTTGTGTTAGATGTTTCACAATGCCGGAATGCCTGCAAAGGGTTTTGAATGACAGTGATATTTGTAATATTTTGGATGTCAGTGACAATACTAGTGGGAGAATTCAGATAGTGATGATGTGTTTAGTCTAGAGTCTGGGGGAAGTTATGGAGAAGATGAAGTTGAAGCAAATGTTAACATTCAATATGATTGAGTTGGTTGTGACATCACCAACATACCACACTCACTCTCTTCTTACATCAACGGAGGGGTCCAAAACATTAAGGAATGCAACAAGATTAATACTAAAGATCCTAGTTAATGAGAAAGTTAAATCACTTATGCATACAATATTTTCTAAAATTAAAATTTTAATTAAGGATTTGATGGCAAAATGAAGTTTCAGATTTGTAAAAAAGGTGGATTTGACCCATCTCTAATACATGTGGATACACACACACACACACACATATTTTTTGAATGACTTATACCACCATCGACCTCGGTGATCTTGGGGTATAGTGCTCACCTCAAGACCCGATGTTTGTGGGTTTGAACCCAAGAGAGGCCGAAGGCTTTTTCTTGAGTGAGACAAAATTATGGCACAACATCCTTCAGAGAGGAAGTAAAGCTGTCAGTTCCATGTGGCATGTAAAAGAACCCTGGAAGGTATGTGAAAATACCACTCCTGGCAAAATTGGTAGGTCATTTTATCTCACTCGTAGAACTTGAGAGGTACAAGTAATCAGCCTTGTTCTCGCAAATTCAAAGAATGATTACAGCCAGGGAGTTTACTCTACCATAAAAACTAATAATTATCCCCACAACCCCTTGACAGTCGATACTTTCACAAGTTATATTTTTTGATAGTGAATTTGTTAAATAAATATATAAAAATAAAGATACAAAATCTTCAATGAAAAATAACCAACAAGTATTATGTTGATTAAAAAAAACTTGGAAATAAAGATAATTGCAGTTACCTAACATTACTAAAAATTAAGACAATAAAACCCGAAAACAAAATATATTTTTAAAATGTAGACAAATGTTAAAATTCATTCAGCCAAAAAACTTTTTCAATTTTTAAATTTCATGTTGTACCACTTGTGCCTCTTCCTTTGCTTTCTACAAAACTGTTCTTCTTTTCACTACCAATTTTCTTATTTCTTCAGATGTTGTTTTTCTTTTTTGATTAAAGCCTACTTCAATCATTCATTTTCTTCTTTTCAAGCACTTCTTTCCTTATTCCTGATGCATTCCTCAGAGCATGGATCATCTTTTTTGAAATTGTCATATTTAGAAGAACCCCAGCTGCAGTGACTGTATCATAAGTTACATGTTGAGCAATAAGGCTGTCCGCATGTAGGTTTATTCACAGGGTGACCTGGCGGTCTAGGGGTAAGGTATCAGACTTCTATGCTGGTGGCCGGGGTTCAATCCTCGATCCCGGCAAAGATTTATTTGATTACCAAACCCCTCCTTCACCTCTGACAAGACATCTTGTGAATGTGAGGAATGCCAGGCCTCCACCGTGGTTCGGATTCCACGTTAAACTATAGGTCCTCCATTTCATCTAACAATAACCCTACCATTACACATTAGCGTAAGTGCATATAACCCGAACGGGTAGTAAGACGCGGTGCTAATAATAATAGTAATAATTTATTCACAGAAAAACTTTTCTCAACGGCTGCATTGATATGGAAGAGAACAATAATTTTTCTAGTGAAATATTGTAGTTCTTGGGATGCATTTACTCTAGAAAAAATATTCATAAAGAACTTATCAAGCTGGTCACCACTTGAAGTGAATTGTTTTAGGTAGTCAATAACTTCTTGCTTTGATACAAAGTCCAAGTAGTCTCTTTTTACATCAACTTGCATGCTAGATAGTTTGTTTTTTGTCTAGTAGGACTTCTAATGCAGAAGTTATCCTGTAGCATGTCAATCAATCAGATTGGACAGCTACAATTAAATATCAATATTTTAATAATTTACAAAAGAAAAAAAAAACCATATCAACATCTTAAAAAAAGTAATAATAATATTTAGCACCGCGTCTTACTACCCGTTCGGGTTATACGCTTTAAGTACTAATTACTCTAATGAATTAGGAATTGGGAAGGTTAAATTAGAGGAAGTGAACCCGCATTTGCGTGGAGGGAGAGTGGAAAACCGTTTACGAAAATACCACCCCCAGTTCACCCGACCGAGATTCGAACCTTGATCTCCCCGTCCTCAGCAGTCGAGCTCAACACGACAAGCGCGTTAGCCAACTATGCCACCGAGGAGAGTTTTAAAAAAGTAATCTACCTCAAAGTTTATTTTCTCTGACTAGTGAATGAAGTACCCAACTTCGACATTGACCATCTCCATTCTGCCAAAACAGTGTGAGACAGAAGATCATAGTGCGCGGTTACCCAAGCCCTGAGCGTGACACAGTGCGTGATCACACTAACCCAGTGTGAGACGCATACATCAAAGTGCGTGGTTGCACCAACCAAGTGAGTGACGTGAACATAATGATGCATGGTTACACAGCCCAATACATGACAAAAACTACATCGTGCGTAGTTACGCGCACTTAAAAACACTTGTCAGAGTGTGGCCCTAGAAAGGGCCGATTATGTGTGGTACATTAGTAGCCCTAGAAAGGGTCGATTATGTGTGCTATATTAGTAGCTCTAGAAAGGGCTGATTATGTTTTGTATATTGGTCATATATATTTGTATATAGGTCATTTTCTTTCGGTTAATTTTGTTGTGTATTAGTGGCCCTGAAAAGGGCCATTTTCTGTTAAGTAATTGTTGGCCCTAGAAAGGGCCTATTGGTTTGTTTGTTTTATTTTATTTTATCTGTCATACAATGACATTTATTTTGTTTATCGGTGTTAATAGGAACATCCTTAACCTCCCACCGCGACTCACATTGCAGGGACTTCATCCCTACCTCCCAACACGACACCCAACAGCCGTGTTGCCGGGACTCCTTCCTTCTATCTCCCCACTCTTGCCATCTGGTTGTCCTCTCACCGGTGACCGCCACATAATTTCTGAGCTGAGGACTCGTTTTTCAAAATACAAAAGCCTGTTTTTGGCCTTCCATAAAATTCTTCCCAACTCTTGCATAGGTACTAATTTAATTTATAACAATCTCTAAGATTGCATTCAATCATATAAAGATATTCTTCCCAATGTATCAACATTTCCAGTATAAATCTCAATCTGGAAAAAAAAAATTGGGAAAAAATAGAAACAAGCTTAATACCCACAACTGCATAGGAGCTTATGCTGAATACAATGGTAACTTCTTCCCTAATTTAAAAATTCTTCTTCGCATTTTTGCAACACTTCCTGTTTCAAGAGCAACCCCAGAATCCTCTTTCTCAGTATTAAGGGGATTGAAGACATACCTTCGGAATTCAACAGGGGAAGACCGGTTGACAGGATTTTCTCTGATGTCTGTTCAGCATGATATATATATAGATCAACAAGACGTTATCAGACATTTTGCGAAACAAGGACCTCGCTCTGATAACTTAGTATTGTAATTCTTTTTACAAAATAAGATAGTGGAATAAATATTAATCCTTGTGCTGTAAAATATTTTTATTAAATTTTTTTTGTCCCTCCCATCTGAACATAAATCATGGATACAGGCCTGGGTCAGCCCATACTTAAGTGGGTATATTTTGTTAACGTTGTGTCATTTATTCGATAAAAATGTGCTCTCTTAAGAACCTATCTCATGGCCGATCATCTGAGGTGTTAGGTAAAAGATTATGATAAAACCATAAATAGCAAAACAGTGAAATAGTTGCACTGGTCTCAATTCCACTGTTAACTAGGTAAAAACTCCATACTAGGGCATTAATGTGTGATGCCTTAGTCCAGCTGTTTCACAGAAGTCATGTATTACCCGTGGGGTAAGTCAACATATTAAGGCAAGTTCTATAATCACTGTGCTAGTTAACACACATTCACTTACATAGATGATCTTGATTGTTTGCAGCCACAGTGTTCTAACTCATGTGATCAAAACAAACTCCATTACAAATTGTTGAGCCAACAGTGTGGCAGGAGTATCAATTACTGGGACCGAATATGTTAATAGTATATCTGATCATGTTCTAATGTTGAATACATCATTTAAACGCAACCTATCACAATGGTGGTGTTTAAGTAAATATGAGAGAAAGAAACAATTTAGTGAGGTATATAGAGCCAAACGATAAATACGGACTGTACAATATTTTAACTAATAAAATACAATAATTTAGATTTAGAATCAAAACCAAATAAGTGTTTAGTTGTTGTAGTCTGGTGAACTTTAATCAAAAAGTTTTGAATCGCCAAGAAGAATGAGGAACTGGAACTTACCTTTGCATACATAGTTGGTTGACTGGGGGTTGAGTCATAGCTTGGCGTAGGTAAGAGAGGATACTGATGGGGAGATTTGTGCTTCCACTCCTCCCGAGAGAGACTCATGTCACTCATTCGGGAGGAGTGGGGAGATACCCTGTGAGTCAGGCTGCGACTGCGACTGCGACTACGACTACGACTACGACTGCGGTGCTCTGCTGCTGGAGGAGAATAACTGCGATCTCGAGAACCATGGGAGTAGTGTCTACATAAAACATTCAAAAACTGTCAGAGTATTCACAATTGGAGGAGAGAAAGTTTAGAGAACATCTAGTTATACAAATAAAATGTTATTAAAGCCATATTTTATGCTCATTTGGCTATTCATAGCATACACTAACATAGGGAAATAGACGGGTGAAGGTTAATTTAAATAAATCCACTAGTATATTTGTCTGTGCATCAGAAATAAATATCACGTTGAAAATTACAATCAGGAAAAATCCCCTTTGGTGTATCCAGATGAGATTAGAACCAATGTAGTTATTTGAGTTAAAAGTATATATAAAAGTTTTTGATTTTATAATTAATTTCTTTTCAAATCCTGGACAGCAAATGAGTTTGAACTGTTTAAAAACAAATTGTTGTCTAATATAAAACTCGATCAGTTGGTGTTGATTAGGCTTCTAATACTTGCAATAGAGGCTCAATGGATATGCGAAATCAATCTGCTGCGATATGATATTTTCAACACAGGTTGGATGAGGTCAGTTATTAAGTAGTTAGTAAATAAATAGTGTGTATTTTAGGCACTTTTTATATACTGTATTTTCACATAATGTTATCTAGAAATTATTAGAACTTATGTTTTATTTAATAATCGAGAAAGTCTTTGTTTTAAATTGGCTTCACAGATTAATATAATAAAGAAATTGCCATAATTGAACACATATTTCTCCACATGAACATCCTCAGTCAAAACCCAGAGTCAACAATGCAAGAAAAAAAAAACCAATTACCTGGCTTTTAATCTCATTGATCGCCGAAAGCTGCTGAGCTCTAGCTAGCAAAATCTAAACTATATCTTGAAAATACAAAACAAATACTCAAGTAGGCTATTGAAAGTTATTGCTCACTCTTACACCTACCCTGGAAGGTTTGACATTGAAATGTTACTAGGGCTGGAAACAAACCAACTGAATGTTCCTGACACAATTACAAGCTGCACATGCGCGAAAACTATCAACCGACATTACAGACACTGACCGCTAAAACCCACACAACCTAATGTAAATAGCCCAGCAAGCATGGCAGTAAAACATGGTCATTACCAGATTTAAGACAAGACGAGTGTGTTTTGTTTACAAGATATGAACAAAGAAACTACACAGAAGAACAAACAAACATAATACTATATAATATTTGAAATTGCTAACACAAAATTGTTGACAGGCAGTGATAGTATACTTCACTTTAATCAAATGTTATGTGAAAGTTCTCCCATCTTGCATTAAATTAACGTTAAATTGAATGTGATTTTAGCATAAGCCTCCAACAAGAGAAACTTCTATATAAGCTTATATTTCAAGGCTCATAAAGTTAATGTGAAACAAGTTTAAATAATTCATGAGACAAGTTTAAATAATTCAGACATTTGGAAATGAATATAAATTTTGTATGTACTTTTAGAAAAACAAATATTTAATTTTATTACTCAAAAAGGAGCAAACAAACATTTGAGAAAATAAAAGTGAAATGCTGGGTTTAAAACAAACACATGTGACAATAATATTGGCATAGCAACTTTGAATATTGGTACATAGAATGGAAAAATGGAGTAAATTGTGGACATCATGGAGGAGAGGAGAATGGATGACCTGGAATGGAGCGAGATCAAGTGGAGAGAGAGAGAGATACAAAACAAATACTCAAGTAGGCTATTGAAAGTTATTGCTCACTCTTACACCTACCCTGGAAGGTTTGACATTGAAATGTTACTAGGGCTGGAAACAAACCAACTGAATGTTCCTGACACAATTACAAGCTGCACATGCGCGAAAACTATCAACCGACATTACAGACACTGACCGCTAAAACCCACACAACCTAATGTAAATAGCCCAGCAAGCATGGCAGTAAAACATGGTCATTACCAGATTTAAGACAAGACGAGTGTGTTTTGTTTACAAGATATGAACAAAGAAACTACACAGAAGAACAAACAAACATAATACTATATAATATTTGAAATTGCTAACACAAAATTGTTGACAGGCAGTGATAGTATACTTCACTTTAATCAAATGTTATGTGAAAGTTCTCCCATCTTGCATTAAATTAACGTTAAATTGAATGTGATTTTAGCATAAGCCTCCAACAAGAGAAACTTCTATATAAGCTTATATTTCAAGGCTCATAAAGTTAATGTGAAACAAGTTTAAATAATTCATGAGACAAGTTTAAATAATTCAGACATTTGGAAATGAATATAAATTTTGTATGTACTTTTAGAAAAACAAATATTTAATTTTATTACTCAAAAAGGAGCAAACAAACATTTGAGAAAATAAAAGTGAAATGCTGGGTTTAAAACAAACACATGTGACAATAATATTGGCATAGCAACTTTGAATATTGGTACATAGAATGGAAAAATGGAGTAAATTGTGGACATCATGGAGGAGAGGAGAATGGATGACCTGGAATGGAGCGAGATCAAGTGGAGAGAGAGAGAGAGAGTTATGAAGGAATAAAGGAAGGGATACTTTTTACATTGGATTGAAAGTGATAAAGTGAATAGAAACAGAGTAGTATTTGTATTGAGAGAAGGGCTGTAGGTGGGGGTAGAGCGGATGAGTGACTGGATGATAAATATGGTGATAATGAATATAGGAAAAAGAGATAGAGGTAAGATGATACAAGTGTATACACCACAAGTGAGATTCCCAGCAGAAAAAGAGTAACAGAACAAGTTTGAGGAAGAATCGGAAAGGCATATGGGAAAAGATTGGCAGGTAGTAATGAGGTATTTTAACACAAAATTAGAAAAAGAGAGAAGAGGGTTCGAGAATGTGTTATGAAATGAATGATGAGTAGAGAGGAATGAGGAAGGCAGAAGGCTAAGTAAGCTGTTGCGAGTTATGTGCAAGAAATAAAATAAAAGTAGCAAACAGCTGGTACAAGAAGAAAAAATAAAGCCATAGAATCACTAGATACACTTAATAAACCAGTTCCTCATGCACAAAGAATTTAAAAGGCAGACTGTAAACACCACAGAAATCACAAGTGTGTTCTTATATAGTGACTACAGGCTGCTGATGGCAGACATAAAGGGATGATATAGGAGAAAAGTACCAAAACAAAAAAGATTAAAAGAGAAGTGGAGGCTTAAAACTGAAAAAGAAAGGGAACTGTGTCTAAGAAAGACAAGAAGCTTAATGATTAAGAATGAGATTCAAAGTGTAAAGGTGAAATGGGAAAGGTTTAACAAAAGATTATGGGAGGCCAAGTGATAAGAAGAAATGGAAGAAAACACCATAGTGGAACAAATAGGTTAAGGTGAGGCAGAAGGAAGTGCAAATATTTTTCAGTTTTTATAGAATATAAATTTTTTGGCAAAAATTAATCAAATATTTCTCCAGTAGCAACGTAGAGTTTAGTTTTCTTCACATGATAGTATCAACAGCTCTTGAATATCTGTCAAGGGTGTCCTGAAATTTTGTCAAAACATTTTCTCTTTATTTAAAATGTTTTGACAACATTCCAGGACACCATTGACAGATATTCAAGATCTGTTGAGATTAGCATATGCAGGAAACTAAGCTCTATGTTGCTACTAGAAATATTTGATTTATTTTGGTCAAAAAAATGTAATGCTATAAAAACTGTGAAATTACTCATGCTCCCTTCTGCCGCACCTTAAGGAAGCAGTGGAGGAGAATAATGCATTCATAAGGAGTTTTAGGAATAGGATTGAGGAGATAAAAAATGAATATAGAGTGAAGAAGAGAAGAGCAAAGAGGGTGTTAAGGGAAGTCAGAAAGGATCAGATTCAAAAATGAATAGAGATGGTGGAAAAGGATGTGGAGGTGTTATATATCTTGGTAAGAAATATGAGGAGAGAAATGACAAAAAGTTAAAATGATGAATGAACAGTGAAGACAGACAAAGAAGTAAAAGGCGCTGTGGATTAGATACTTTTAGAAGACGTTCAACCTGCACTAGGAAATGGATGCAAGTGAAGCAGAGGAGTATGAAGAGCTAACAGAAGAGGAGAAAATGTGTCCCACATGGAAAGATATGTAAAAAACAAGAAAAGGCACCAGGTGTGGAAGAACTAGCTTTACAATGGTTAATCAGAGTGCTAAGAGTGATATGGAAGGAGAGCAAGGTACTAAAAGAAGGAAATTATACATTTAAATGAAAAAAAGCATTTACTTTTTCATATTATCTACTAGGAATGTTATTTTAACCATCTTAGTTTTAATTTTAAAGTGTAAAAGTATAAAAGTATTTTAAAGTATAAAGTATGATATAACCATATTATCAATTATTATTATTCCTTACCAAATGAGCATGAACATTATTAGATATGGATATTAATGTTTATAAGCATTATATGAGTTTAATTGTAATAAATTTTATAACAAGATAATTTCTAGTAAAAGCCCATGTAAGGTACACATGCAACTCCACATAAGAAAATGGAATTGGAACTTAAGAAATGATCATGCATGATTATTACATTAAGAACTAATAAACGAAATGTGAAACATTTCCAATTTCTAACTGCACGTGATTTTTGCGTTTTCTTATAGGGTAATTAAAGCTATGGAGGCTTGTTTTGGGGAAGTACTAGCTCATTAAGAGGTCAATTTTATTATTTTAGAGATGTCATGATACCTTCTTTATTCAATTCAGATTATTAAGTTCAACCTCTATTCTTGATTTTGATTCTTGAACACTTACTATTTAATTATTTTTCCAAGCATGCAAACTCATTTAAAACTATATTTATTAGACTTTATGGAAAAGCAAAGAAACAAAAAATGTAAACAATATAAAAGTTAATTTTTTTAATAAAGAAAAATATCCGTTTAACAAGTATTAAAGTCTATTTTACAAAATTAATAAAATAACTAGTAATTACATTAGAAAGCATGTATTTTTACCTTAAAGTAACACCTCGCTGAGTCAAATAATTAAAAAAAGGTATAACAAACAATTATTGTCGAACACACAAGTCTTTTAAATTCATCAAATAGGGTTGTTAACTAAACCAAAACCTTGTAGCAAATTACGGCAAATAAACTAATATCAGAGATATTTGATTATTACTTGTTCTGAATTTTGTCATTTTCTTAGTTTCCAGTCCTTTTATCGAGAGCTAAGAATCGAATTATATAGAATTGTAGTATTAATATTGATTATTGATTATTTCAATACTTATAAGAATCGAGGATATTGAAGTATC
>CABFOW010006842.1:0-28621 GCA_902141385.1 Timema californicum
ATGATTGTTTGCTTTGAGTATTGATAACTGTGTGCTTTTAATTACACTGGGCTAATTGAATAGGATCTCTCTCTCTCTCTCTCTTATGCATTCAGAAATGTGCCTAGTGGTCTAGTAATCATAGGTTCTGGCTACGAACCCAGAGGTCCAGGGTTTGATTCCCGGCGTGTCCAGATTATCTGGGAAGTAGTGGGTCTGGAACAGGTTAGATTCAGCCTAGGGTGGACAAATAAGGAGCTACTCGAATAGGGTAGTAGTGGCTCCGGTATAGAAAGCCGAGCTTAATGGCTGGAGTCATCGTTGTGCTGACCACATTACACCCTCTATCCGCAAGAGTTGGCACTAATTCACCAAACAGTTTGTTAGCCACTCGGTAGGTATAGCCCGAATGCGGGCTGACACCATGGAGCTACGTTTATTACATTTTGATATGATTGTAATCGTTGTTATGGATAAATAAAAGAAGAGAATATGGGAGTCGTAGTGGGGGAGGGGGCTAAAGATTTTCTAAGATAGCATATGGTCAAGGGTAAATAATAAATGTTCGAGAACCACTGTTCTATAGGGACATATCTTCAAATATATCCCTTGACGTTCTTGGACAACGGTGGTTGAGGGTCCTCGGCCCCCAAATCTACCCTGCAACTCTTATAGTACAACATACCTATTAATTTTTATCAAAATACGCCACTGAATTTTAACAACAGTTGGCAGAGACATTATTTTAGTCTAGGCCAAACGGCAGTGTCTTTTAAGCTAGTTATCCATTTTAATATAGTGGCCACTCAAAATGTTTTAGTTTAATAGCTCACAAAAGATTTGAATCTATAATTCTAAGCAATTGCTCAGATACCTAGGACATATTGTTTTACATTTTTACATCTATTTTGATACTGACGGCTTAAACCAAGCTTCTTCTCTATGAATCTGACATACTAATAATATAGTTTTTTTTTCTCTCTAGCTCATTTACCAAATGAAAATATCAACTTCACATCCAAGGAGAAATTTAAAGAAATATTTTGGCTTTAAATCCAAAGATAAATCTTAAGGTGGTATCTATGATAATAACATGGAGGTAGCGAGGTTTACTGGTCATAGAATTGCTATTAAGACTGTAGTAATGATAATAACATGGAGGACGCAAGTTCTACCAGTGACATAAAAACGGAGAAAACTCATAGAGTTTAATCAAATTTCTTAAATTGTTGCATATTCACTAAAAAATATACAAATTTCATTTACATTAGTCAAAATAACATTTTTTTACCAGTTAATACACACCGCGGATCTTTTTAATGCAGTTGCCCCTATTGAGAATATTAATCTCAATCATCAAAGTCCACATGTTAGATACATACATACATACACATATACCTAATTACGCCATCTCCTTACAGGGTAGGCAAGAAACTTTGAATATAGCTAAAAACAAATGTGTATTCAATCCAGCCTCACTAACTTTCTCCACACGTCCCTATCCTTGCATACTCCTTTCACTTCAACATCCATACACCGGGTATTCATGCTCTTTTATTTTTAAAACTCTTAATATTTCCCTTTTTCCCACATTCATCTTCACGTCTCATATGGCCTAAACCTTCCTTATGATCCACACACTTTACCTTAATATATTTGTTTCATCACTCGATCCATACTGATCCTCTTAACATGCCCCAAAACACACAAGAGGCTTCTTTCACAGTGACCTATTTGATTCCCCTTCAAACCACACTCCTTCAGCACACATTCATTACTCAATGTCCCTACAAGTTTTTCCACGTACATTTCTTAGATATCTCATTCCAAATGCATAAACCTTGCCCTTGTGTTTCTCCTGATAAACCCACACTTCACATCCATAAAACATTGTTGGTGCTAACACACTTTTATATACCGCCATCTTTGTTTCTTTTGGTATTACTTAATTCTTTGAAATATTCCACATACATCCAACTACTCTTCGGAATGCATCCACCCATCCGTTGATTTCACCATCCATCCTTCCATTATTACAGAACATTCTGCCCAAAGACACAAAATCATTCACTTGTTCTAACAGTTTTTCATTTATACTAAGTTACCAATTATTTCCTGATCCATCCTTTCCAAAACCATCACCATGATTTTGGAGACATTTATATGAAGATCCATTCTGTCGTCACATTCAAGCAATTTGATACATTCTGCAAGCTTCTTTCATTCTCATTCATTAATAGTGCATCATCTGCATATAACAGCATTCTTACATTCACATTGTTCATTTGTACACCAACCATGTCCTCACAAGCATTCCTCATACACTTACCTGTGAATTCATTAAACAACCATGAATACATAATACAACCTTGTATAACACCCTGTTAAATGTCAAACCATTCACTTAAAGCTCCATCCACCAAAACACACTCTTTACTTACATCATACACCGCCATAGTTGCATTTACTAACCATGCATTCACACGATACTTTCTAAGAATATTCCATAACATACTCCTATTCACCCAATTGTACACTTTCTCCAGATTAACGAATGCACAATAAACTTTCTTCTCTACTGCCATACATTTCTCAATCACATGTTGTAATGCAAATATCTGCTTCATGCTACCTCTACCTGGTATGAAACCATATTGCACACCCCAAATCTTGCCTATAGTTTTTTCACGCACCCTCTTGATTAAAACTCTTCCAAAAACTTTGCCTGGAATACTCAACAAACTAATTGCCCTATAAGTCTTACATTAGCTCTTACTGCCTTTGCCTTAATACAAAAGAACAATGACATCATTCTTCCAGTCAGTAGGGACGTTTGAAATCCCAGCACACAGATTGAACAACTCACACAATCTGGCAAGTAGTACTGCAACCCCACACTTGAGCATTTCATTTGTGATCACATCTACACCCGCAGCTTTGTCATTTCTTAACATTTTCATAGCTCAATAATCAAATAGCCAAAGCTATTCTATTTATTTTGGTGAGGATTCACTCATATCTAAACATCATTTTCTAAAAATTGAAAAATGACACCTGGAGAAGGGAATCAAACCCGGGATGCTTTAGCCTCGTTAATTATTTCACTTATTATAGCATTTTCCCTATTTTATGTTATTTTCTTCACATTTTCGCCATACAATTGCTCTAAATACTTTCTCCAATACTCTCTTATACCATTTTCATACCAGATCATCTCGACACCTTCATTCTGAATGCCATAGGTCTTTCCTTACACTCCTTGTTTTATTCTCATTACACATTTCCAGAACAGCTTATTTTCTTCAAAATCATTCTGCATTCATGGTATTCTGGCGGTCTAGGGGTAAGGTGTCAGACTTCTGTGCTGGGGGTCCAAGGTTCAATCCTCGGTCCCGGCACAGATTTATCTGATTACCAAACCCTTCCTTCACCTCTTGATAAGACGTGTATTAATCACAACTTATGAATGTGTGGAATGCCAGGCCTCCACCATGGTTTGAATCCCACGTTAAGCTGTAGGTCCTCCATTTCATCTAACAATCACTTTACCATTAGACATTAGCATAAGTGTGTATGGCCCAAACAGATAGAAAGACGCGGTGCTAATAATAATTCTTTGCATTCAACTTTTTCTCTTTGTATATGTCCCACAACCTCTTATGTTCTGCTTCACTCTTCACAGCAATCCCTCGTTTGTATGCTTCTTTCTTTTCTCTCCCAGCTTCTTTCACCTGTTCATTCTACCATGCATCTCTTTTAATTTCCCCGTCACCGTGGATCCACACACAACTTATGCTCACTCAACTACAGCTTCTTTTATTATGTTCCAAGCACTTTCAATATCAGGGGTATTTATATCGACATTCCATTCGTGTTCTTGTAAAACCAATTTTTCAGCCAGGATATTTTATATTGTGCTCTTGCATTGTCAACATGTGTCATATATGCTTTCCAGCCCTCTACCATGTCTCTTCAGCCAAAGTTGAATCATGATGATGCATATATGTGAGAATGTAATCACATTATAAGAAAAAACTAAAAATGAATGTTTCACTAAAATTTTGAACTGTATTAGTGTAAGGTGATCTTTTAATGGTTTAAAATTCATAACATCTCATTAAAATCTAACTTAGATTGCTCTACCAAATAGACCATCACTTTAAGTTGAGATCCTTTAACTCCTTCATAAATTGACACATTTTCAGAAAGTGTATGCGTCTAAAAATGTGTATAATTCGAAGCTGAAGAGACCACAAGAAAAAATCAAATTAGGTAAGTCTTGAGTTTGGCTAGGAAAATAACTTCAAACATCAATAATTAAGTGAAGTAAAATATAATTGTATATACGCATGATTGTATTCTTAGATTTTCCATATCAATATCTATAATATGTATGTAACAATATGTATTTACAGTTTTTCAACAAAAAAAACTAGAAAATTTTGATTTCTTTTTGGAGTTAATACCCTAAGTTGGAGTAAACTCTTCTAGTTTATTCAGCGCCTGAAGAATAAAGAGGGTTATATTATGTTGTTCGTCAACAAACCGCCTCAACTCTTCGATGTGGTCCGATGTTGGGATTGGCTTTTCTGAAAGTTCCCTCTGTTCCCCTTCTTTATCTGAAGAAACAGTGTCATTTATATTGTTCATAATATCTACCAAGATGTATGCATCTGTAAGTTCACCCCAAGCTGCTAAGTTCTTGTCCAAGTTCATAAAATCATTATAGGAACACACAACACAAAATTTGTGTGCCCCTGAATGCAGAGAGCCTATTATCCGCGTAGTAAACGTGTTTCCTACGCAAGATTTCAGGCTGTTTTTCATCTTCTTCAAGGCAATTTTACTTTGAACTAAACAAAAAAAAAATTCAAATTATATATGATTTTTTTTAACTTTGTTTTAATAGAAGTTTCAAGGGACCAAGGGAAAAGTTTGAATTAAACATGAATTTGAATTATAGACATTCGAATTATCCAAATTCTACTGCAACTGGAAAAGTTGGAAATTGGCTTTGTAAAACCTAGAAAAGTCTGGGAATTCTAAACTATAATTTGACTGGACACCCTGTGACTACTAATCACATAACTACTAGTGATTAAGTATGTATTACAAAACACATGGATACATAAAATTAGATGCATGGATTCTTCTTTATTGATTGTAAAAAGATTTTTTTCATAACTATCTTAAAGATAAACTTAATATATTTGTGGGATAAACACCATATAAATGAACGCTATGAATGAAATTGGTCCCATTTATTCAGGTTGCACCAGTAAACTCACCACTAATTACTTGTCTTAGAAAGAAAGCTCCAGTACTCTACAGAGCTTACCTGGCACCAGTCTTAGCAACCTACCAGCAGCATCACATCAAAATGTATATTGAAAAGGTTCCAATCGTGGCATTCATAATGTGCGGCAACATCACATGATGTCACCTGTAGACTATCTCGAGTAGAATGTTTTGATGTTGACAGTCTGTTCTAGAAATGTGAACTTTAGTTGTGTCTTTGCACAGTCATCATCTGTTAACTCTGTTCATTAAAAAAAAACTTTAAAAATGGATTAGGAACTTTTAATTGAGGAAGTATGTCAATATGAAAAATTGTACAGTATGGCCAAAAATTCAAACACACAAATACACAATAACCAGTAAAGGAGCTAAAAAAACAAGATTACCTTTTTCTTTTTCAATTCCCTTTACAATGTATGATATTAACCCAGACTTTATCATTTTAAGCATCTTTATCACCCACACACACTCTCCCTTTGATTGTTTTTCTCTGACTTTGTCAAGTAAAATCACAATAATTATTGCATATCCTCTTTTTTTAAATCTTGGCATGTTTGTAGAAGCACTCTGTTTCCACTAGAACGTTACGAAAAACTGACGCTCACTTACCTTTATGTGTGAATTGTACAGCGATATGACATGACACTGCTGATACGTGACATTATGTGGTCGTTGCATATGGTGTGAATAGAACTGTAATATGGTAAATTAGAGAAGTGTCCTGAACTTATCTCTAATTTAATTTATTTACTATCTTATTCTATTATATTATATCCCATGGAATGGTCTATAGAAAGTTCACAGGGCTAGAGATAAAACATATCTATGTCGTAAGAAAACTGTGCATATGGATCTAATATACTCATACATTCATAACCATGAAGAACTGAAAACAAAGAAGAAGACACAACAAAATAATTTCCTGCGTCATTAATTTTTAAAGCTACATTTTTTATTAAAAATATGCCCATCATTAAGTTAATATGATTGTTTATAAATGGTTTTTATTTAATAGTTAGTTTAACCATATTCATGTTCATATTTCCTTGATGTGTCTTTGACTATAATAATTTGCCAATCAATGTTGTTTATGTGAAAGTAATATATTCATAGCTACTACTAGATGACTGAATATTAATTGATGAATGGTGAGGTAGTTGTTTTTTTTATGTGCACTGCTTATTACACAATGCTGACCACTGTGTTTAAAGTTTGTTATTTAGGTAATGGTTTAAACCAATTACAATTGGAATACTTATTTATGTATCGTATGTTATAATTTTACTGTAGTTATTAAAAGAATTATTTTTCATCTTTACTATACCACTTATATGTCATGTCAGTATAGCTTAGTTCATGTATTGTTTATGATAGTTCCTGTCAAGAGTTCATATAAGAATATTTATCTAATATGTATAGTACATGACGTATAAGATTTAAGAACACATTCCTCAATGCTCATTTTGATAAGAAAGTTGAAACCTGTTCGAATTTTATTTAGTTGTTAATAATTACAATTACAAAATACTTCCCTTTATTCTTAAAGTAAGGCTGTGTCAACTAATATGTGCCCGAATATAACAATTGTGGTATAAAAACTTGAGATGAAGACATCTAAACATATTTTGAAAAAATACATCCTAAAAAATAATTATTAATTTTATTCGATTGTGCTTTATTTGTGTCCATATTTGGCCAAACATGAACATTTGTTTTATAAGAATAATAATCATTTTATTGAACAGTTCACATGGCAGACCAACTTTAGGCCAGTCTATCTATATACAAACAACAACATGTATAAATAGAAAGTTTGTCTTCAAACTAGTTTGCCATGTTTTGATTGTGTTCTTCTATTGTATTAAATATCCCCCAAAATGAACAGTGTATTCTAACATGGGTACCAGTATGTCCCAAATATTGGTGGGTTGATTGTGAATTATAACAAATTGTATTAGCATTATTAGGTATATGCAGAAAATGTGTTTCAGAGGAAGGGTACTAAACCTCAATTAAGCAATGAATCAGCTGTATGGATAAAGTTTGGTCATACTTTAAAACAGAGGTTGTAATTGGGTTATTGGTCAGTGGGTATACCAATTCAATATTTATTTGACCAACAATATTACTTCTTAAATTACAAGGTATTTGACAAGTATTACAATAAATAGAAAGAAACAACTTACATGGTAATAGTTCACAAATAGTTAAATTAGTTAAATTTAAAAATACAATATCAACACAATATTTAGTTCTTTATTTAACACAATTTTTTTAAAAACTTGAATTTAGTGTAAAGTACATACAAACTAATATTTCCTCTAAAGTTCTATAAGAATTGTTGCTCATCCTTGTGTCGACTAGATATGTGTGAAATCATGTGAATCTTTTGTTTAGACCGATGTGAGCAATATGGACAGTGAAACTGCGGCTCTTTGCCACACTCCAACTTTAGGTGACGGCTCAAGGTCCTCTTGTGTTGGTACGACTTTCCACAGTTTGGGCAAAAGAACATTGGCATCAGGTTTGGCGTTTTCATTTGTTCTTCTAAAAATATCTCTTGAGAAAATTCAGGAAATAATGAGTGCATGTTGACATTTAGGTTTTCACTTTCCATAATTTTTCTTATGCCTGTAACATCGATAATAATATTGTGTAAACATTTAAAACCTTGATGAAATCACATATGTACAATATACAACTACAATGAGTGTGAATATACCATGTGTTTTTTTAAAACAGTTTTAGCAGTTTATCTTGAAAAATATGCTAGATAAATAAAAACATTTCAAACAAAATTTGTGTGGTTTTTAGGGAGAAAGAGGCCAGTATTATTTATTTTGGAGTTGATGGACATTTTCAAAGTTATTTAAAGTTGTTGTTTTTAAATCGGAACCTGTATTATATTTGGCAGCGTCTTATTTTATGCGCACAAAAAAAACCCTTTTAAATTAAACATTTTTTTATTCAATCTCTCTTTTTAAAGATAGGCAGGTATTTTGGGAGCTACACTCATAGAACATTAATTTTTTTAGTGAATTCAGTGTTGAGTTGTACTTATAAACGATGGAAGATGTTATTATTCCTCTTATTACACATGGAATAGAAAACCAAATGTATGAGGATGGTGTAACTGCTTTAGACGAAGACTTGCTTTACTTCCAACAAGATGGAGCATTACACAGTCACTGTCTGACAATGGCTCAATAATACATTTACGAACCAGTGGGTTGGTAGAAGAGGGCCTATTGAATGGCCTGCGAGATCCCAAGAGTTAACCTTTCTGGATTTCTTGCTACAGGGCTAACTTAAGTCTACTGTTTACAAAACAAAGTCTAACACAATCGAAGAACTCTGCCAAAGTATTACCACAGCTTAAAGAAATATTACTAAAATCGTTTTTCAAAATGTCAGACATGCATTCATAGCTATACTGTATTATTAGATGGAAAATACGGAGAACAATTTGAATAATCTGTTGTAATTCTTTGTGATCATATTTTGTAATAGTAAAACAATAATACCTTAAAATAATACCATTTGATAGTAAATCAAACAATGTGATGGTATCTTAAATATCTTTGAAAATAAAGATCGAATAAATAAATGTTACACACAAAAGTTTTTTTTTGTGTGTGGCATAAGTCGCCACTAAAAATAATAAACGTTTATATTAAAAAAAGTTTACCTTGAAATAACCTTGAAAATATCCACCAAATCAAAAATGAATGATGCTATCATCTTTCCCCCTAGAAACCACACAACTTTTGTTTGAAAATATTTTTAGTATCTTGAATACTTTGTGAGTATAAACACCCGTGTATGTTACAGGGAGAGTTGAGACTCCAGTGAAGGTTTATTTCCACTAGGGTATGTAGGTTCATTTTCACTGAAAATATATTAATACTGAATAGCATTCACTAAGGAAGGTTGACAAGTCTTTAGTTAGGGTGAACTTCACCCCATCAGATGTGGAAAAGTTGGAAATAAAGAGGGCAAGCACACTGCGAGAAAGTTTTTATTGATACACTCTAAAGCATTCTGTGGGTACATAATATGAAAAATAGACTTTTAAAAGTAATTTATTTGTAGCAGCATGCAATAGTGTATCCATGGGGAGGGGGACTTGAGCCTTAATTTGGGGATGCCCCAAGACCTACACAGATCCGAAGAGAAAATCCTTGTGTCGATCCTCCCTAGTAGTCCTAATTGATGTTCTTGCAGTCTAGGAAGACACCTAAGTCTTGAATATTGCAGCAGGTTTCAAACCTCCAAGTTTCACACATGGTTCTATCGAGGAGTTGCTTAGTGGATAGACATTTACCTATTATAAATAATCGGGGATTTTTGTGACAGTAGGCCTATGTGACAGCTAAGCCTACTTTGATTTAGACCTTCTATTTATTATTTTGTTAGATTATCACGTTCTTAGTAGTAAAAATGTAAATGATCAAGTTAACAAATACCGATAAATAACCTTCTAAAAGAGCTTATAGGTGTGTATAATGGTAAAAGACGGTTGGAGGGACCTCCCCTCAAAGACCCTTTGAGCCTCCCTTACTTCACAATCCTATGTACGCTACTGAAAACATAAAAGTGTATTAAGGCACATTTAATTGCAAGGAATATTTGGATTCTTGCACTGGCATTTACAATTCTGTTTTTTTTTCTTGTTTTTTTTTTTCAGCACAAGCATTTGATAAATCCTTGCCCTCCATCCAAGGAGAGCTAAAGCAACAGTTCTAAACTCTATTGTTTTTTCTAGTAGTACTTCATTTTCAGAAGAATAAGGTTAGGTTAGGCAGTACAGTATTTAGTAGTGTTTGGCATGTTTTTGGTGATACTCAATTTTCACTGATCTTTGTCCGTAAAAGTTAACTTCCTCTGATGAGAGTTGATTTTATAATTAGTTTTCAAGTTTCTCTAATTATTTTAGTGGAAGGAAACCTTCACTAGAAAATGCCAACCAACATTAACATTCAACCTTCCTTGTAACATTTATATAAAAGATTTTTAGTAAAATTGTTAAAAACAATAATTTTACAGTATGGGTAGTATGTAGATTACACTCTCCAATAGGGTGGTTACATGAAGAAAATCAGGTAGTCAACTTGATTAAAATAAGTAAAGGTGATTAAGAAAAAGGTTTTTGTCAAAGGCACATATCATAAACATCATAATTCAGGCATTTCCCAGATTGTTTAATTTATCTTTTCAAAGCCACAAATAAACATAAAAATTAATCTCAAAGGTTGTTTAATCTACTTTTTCAAAGCCGTAATTAACATCAAGAGCTCAACTATACTCCATTCGCGCTAGGAATTACTCTCTGAAAGGTCTTTTTTCTTACAAATATCCTACTATATAATATATTTCTGGTAGGGAAAAAGGCCTTTCAGAAAACAATTCCTACGGTGAACGGACTTTACCTAATCACGCTTGTTTAGCCAATTTTGGAACATGATATTTAAAACTGTAATATTTCCAAAAAGGGATGAGGCTAGTGAGGAGGGAAGAAGTTATGTAATGATGAGTTACATACTCTATACTTATCACAAGATATTGTTGGGGTTAATCAAGCCTCATAAATTATGATGGGAAGGACATGTAGTGTGAATGGGTGTTTCTAGAACCTTGTTCAGGGTACTGACCGGCAAACCCAGTGGGAAGAGACCATTGGGAATACCTAGATTTAGATGGGAGGATAACATTAGAATGGGTAGGGTGTAATGAGGTGGACTGGATAGAACTATCTCATGATAGGGATAGAATGTAATGAGGTGGACCAGATATAACTATCCCATGATAGGGATAGAATGTAATGAGGTAGAGCAGATAGAACTATCTCAAGATAGGGATAGAATGTAATGAGGTGGACCAGATAGAACTATCTCAAGATAGGGTTATAATGTAATGAGGTGGACCAGATATAACTATCCCATGATAGGGATAGAATGTAATGAGGTAGAGCAGATAGAACTATCTCAAGATAGGGATAGAATGCAATGAGGTGGACCAGATAGAACTATCTCAAGATAGGGATAGAATGCAATGAGGTGGACCAGATAGAACTATCTCAAGATAGGGATAGAATGTAATGAGGTGGACTGGATAGAACTATCCCAAGATAGTAGGGGATAGTGGCATATTTTGCAAGACAGGCAATATGCTTTTGAGTTCCTAATGCCATTGAGTAAGTAAGTAATATTTCCAAGCCAACATAAGTACCATCGCGTGTCGTTTGCACATTCTCCCACATTGGTGGGCACACAAACTGAATATCCAGCTTGGCTATTATGTTTGTCAGTGGTGGGATGTTTACTATTCAAATTTTTATTGGGGGTAGTGTTTTCTCACACAGATTGCCCCTCTCTGTGTGCACACAAATCCAGATACATCTACTTTAATTTATAACTTCCTCATTTTTACCTCATTAATAAATACACTTGAAACTTGTTTCTTTCTCGACAGTATAAGTATTTAATCTTAAATCCTGTCAATTATGTTTACTAATTTTAACAAATTTAACTTGAATAAGACTAATAGTTTATAAAACAACATTAAATATTGTGATAATTCTTAATATGTAAAAATTATGTTTACTTAAAGCATTTAAAAAACTATCATATTAAAACAAGTTACTTTTGTTTTATAAAAGTCTTACTGTTTTTTTTTGGTTAGGTAGGTACTTTACAAACATGCACAGGTAGTCAAGAAATCTTAGGCATTAGAACTGTTTTTTATTTCTCCTTATTCATCCGACATATTAATAAAGTTACCGTCCATTTCTCCTTGCTACTGTAATATACAGTTAAGCTTACTTTTAATTCCTTCTTGTTCTTGCCACATAAAATAATTATAATTACTGTTAATACTTCCTTCTTGATACTTATGATAAGTTAATATCATAATTACTCAGTGGTCAAAAAGAATATGTTCATTTGAATTAGTTCACTTGCTGGTAGTATTTGTCAAATAGTTATAGAAACTATTCAGTTCACTTGCAATAGACATAAGAGCATTATAGAGACAGTTGACATGTCAATGACAGCTTAATTTTTCATTAATAGTATTACTGAAACTTCTCCTGCATCCTATATATTTTTAAAAAACATTTGTTTGTTTTTTGATGATAGTTATTATTTTGTGGAATTATTATTATTGTTATTACAATGTAGTTAGTAGACCTACTCTAAAATAAAACTTCAAATAAAACTTGCTACATGGTACATGCAAATAAAATTCAGATCAATTTTTTTAATGTCATTTAATATTAAAAGGAATTATAGAATTGGGGGTGGGTGTATCAGTTATGCTTTAGTTTAACTTTAACTAGTAAAGTTCATTTAATTTTAAAACAACTTGAACCAGTTCATATTTTGGAAATGTGTTTGAACTAACTCACGATAGCTGCTTCGTTGGCCACATGGTCTAAGGCGTCACTCTCACAATAGACTGGCTGCTCATGACGGGGAGATAAAGGTCTGATCCTGGTTGGATGCACTGCGGGAGGTTTTTTCCTCAATGATTTCCAACTATCTCCATGCAAATGTGGGTGCACTTCCTCAAAATTCAATTATGTATCCCTATTACATTTGAGTAACTGCTACAAAGGTGTACAGCCCAAACAGTTAGTAAGACATGGTGCTAAAAAAATTATGGTTTTAAGAACTTTCCTAACACTGTAATAACTGTTTATTCATATTTGTTCTTGCTTTATACCATTGGATAGATGGTTTATTCGTTTTGCTACTCTTAATCCATATTATATTTACTTAAATACTGCTTATTACTTTTATTTACCATTTTGTTTACTTTAGAATCAATTAACTTTGCATTTAATTACTGCTACTTGCTGCTTTTTCCCATCATGTAATACCCATTTCTTGATTTTTCCACTATTTAATGTTTAAAACTGATCAGTGTCTATTATTTCCTCTTAATTTAAAATTAGTTTTTGTTATTCTTTAAGCAAGTCATAATAATGCTTGCTCCTGGTGAGAATTACAGTTCAATACTTTCCATTAGGCCTACTGTTAAAAATAGGCTATACTGATATTCCTATTCAATCATGTTCATTACTGTTATTAATACTATTAATTCCTGCAAAACTAAATTGCAACTTAAATAGTAATAAAAAGTAGGATAGAATTTAAAATGTTAAATAAAATATTAAATTATACTTAAATAATTTATACAATTATTATCAATAATC
The DNA here is from genome assembly GCA_902141385.1 of Timema californicum. Classification (NCBI taxonomy): domain Eukaryota; kingdom Metazoa; phylum Arthropoda; class Insecta; order Phasmatodea; family Timematidae; genus Timema; species Timema californicum. Next base: position 13,493 of record CABFOW010006842.1, read on the forward strand.
CAAAATAAAGAAATAGAGAAAAATTAAAGAAGGGAATAAGATGGACCGTAGGAAAAACAATTCTCTTAAACAATTTATCAAATTAGGAATAAGTGGATGCCTTGGGAATGAGGTTTATGAGGAGCATGTTAGATGTCATGAGGAAAAACAGGAAAGAGGAATCAATATATCTCAATAGAGTTGGAGTACATGAGATAGTAGAGAAAGAAAGACTGAGATAGAATGGGCATGTAATGAGGATCGAGAAGAAGAGGATTCCAAAGAGAATGATGGAGTTAACGTATGTAAGAAAAATACCATAAGAGAGGCTGAGAAAGATAGGGGAGGAGCATATAACAGAAAGTGTGCAAATGGGAGGAGAAGAATGGTGGAAGGAAAGAGGAAGATGGAAGCATTTTAATAAAGTGTCTCACCACAGGCTGTAAACAATTGACTATCATGATGATGATGGTGATGATTATGATGAGTGATAAATATAAAATGTAATGATTTGTTGTACATGGTAAACCTTTTTTAAACAATAAATATAAGGTAAAAACCACAAAGTTGGCACAAGTTCAAAAAAATATGGTTTGGAAAATATAGCTACCCAAATGGTGTGGCTGGCTTGTCACGTTGTCACATGCCCCAGAATTTGTGTTTGAGTTACAAGAAACACTTGCAGTTAAATAAGAGAGTTAACACAAGGTAAATGTTGTGCCAGATCACCAGTGCTATGATCATATGGAAGAAGATATCACTTCCTATCTCAGTTGGAAGATTTCTATATTTTAACACTGAGGTAACATAGTGGCAGACTGGAGGAAGTGGCTCACATGAAGCTGCGGTGGCTGGTCAGTCCACATCAAGTGGTCCAGAAAAAAATAAAATGGTTGCTTGGCCATTTTAAAAAAATCTATTTTTTTTTTCTAAATTACTCTTACAAGTTGGTAGTTCAAAATGACTACAATTTTTTTATATAACTTTTGGTGTTCGCATAGTGGCCACATTTTTTTACAAGGCACTACATTTTTTGCAGTTTTAAGTGTTTAAAGAAACGCAAATATCTCGGCCTTTGTTCAATCATCATGAGTAAAAAATCATTTCGTTTGGAATGTAAGGGGCTACAAGTTTGTTTATGTAGCATTTTAACATAAACCCAATTCTAATGGGAGAAATGTATGCCTATTTTTTTTAAATCCAGTTTTTAGGGGGAAATATTTTCATTAAGGGAAGGAGTCAACAAACTACAATTTTTTATACAGGCAGACATAAACTATATGTCCTCACACACCAAGTTTCAAACCTGATAACTGCCCCCCTTTTTTTAATAAAAATTCAAATTTTTGTAAATTTGAAAAAATTGCAATTTTCAGAGCTTAATATCTTAGGTGGGGGATGAGATAAAATCTGAAACGTTGGTCGATAATGGTAATATATAATAGTATTATACACAACAAATTTGGAGTGTGAGTATTGACTAGAAGATGAGATATTGAAAAGACAAAATCAGAATAAAAAAACCGGCACATATTAATAAGTTTTTATAGCTCTACTAAAATAAATTGTAGTTGTATTATATATGTTTTTTTGTGTAAAAAATATATTTCAAACACATAAATACATAGGTGCTTATTATTCTACCTAAGATAAAACTTAAAAAATGTTACCTTATTTACAAACTAAGTTTGGTGTTTGGCAAGGAGCTGAGAGATTTATTTGCACAATTTAGGGCTGATATACGTACGACCAGTTACAGTTGAAAGCTCTATTGGCATGATCTTGATTAAAATTATCTGCACAAGTACCCAGATTTTGACATCTCTTTAAATCTTAAAAGAAGTTCTTGGTTATACTGGCTTGTAAAAATGAAGTTTGAAGTTATTATATCCGATGCTCACTTCCTCAATAACCCCAAGATACCCATTCCCTTCATTTACACACGCAACTTTGTCTATATATATTTTTTAGCTTAAGAACAAAGAAGCTTTTGATTCTTTTACTTCCTCAAAGTAATCAGAAATTGAAGTGTGATAACATCTTACGGTGGTGTCATTTATAGAAATATATTTATGGTATGATCGAGTTTTAGGAATTGTCAAGCAGTTTTCAAATTGCTTTTCCAATTCAACTCCATTTTTAACCACTTCTTCTCTTGTAGCATAGGTATACTTAATGCCAAGAAGGTTTTTATCACAAAATTGAAACGTATCCTCTAGAGTTAATATTCTATTATTAGTTGTCATCTGAAGGCCCCTCTTGGTCACTTCTCTTTTTGTAATCGCTCCTACCCCATCACAAGCACATTTCCCACGGCTGGTAGCAAAAAGGTGCCACTCTACTTGAAGGCTAAAGTCTTTATCATGGTGACATAGATTGAGAAAGTTCTTAATATTTTGGTACTGAGTAGTAGATCCGTCGCTGAAATATAAGATCTTCATCGGTGGTGGGGCAATAGTCGTCGGTGGTGTGGCAATAGTCTTTATATCATTAATCAAATGCTTTTGGAACGCATGAAATGATATCTATATTCTGATACTCTCACTCAGAACTTCTGAATAAGTCTGTCAGCTCTGACTCACGGGTCATTATCTATTTAAAACAAAACCTCTGACTCATGCTCCCCTTTATTATATTTCTAAAATAAACAACTTCTGACTCAAACTCTTAGTTATGTCTTTGTTCTGTGACTTAACCATCAGAACTTTCTATATATTTCTTTAATACCTTAGTTTTAATATACAGTGATTCTGTAACCTTAGAGTAATATTTTTTTATTTTTTTTACATGAGCATACAATGTAACATATTGATTAATTTTAATAATATATACAAACGTGTTGAAACATGAGTTTTCATCCTCATTTTGTTCTTTAAATGTCTCAGCCTGTAGTCAATTCTCAAACGACAAATTTTTTTTTATAATACTATTATATATTACTATTATGGACCAAAGTTTCAGATTTTTATCTCATCCCCCATCTGAGATATTAAGATCTGAAAATTGCAATTTTTTTAAATTTCCAAAAATATTAATTTTTTTTTTCAAAAAGGGGGTCAATTATCAGGTTTTAAACTTGGTGTGTGAGAACAAGTAGTTTATGTCTGCCTATATAAGAAATTGTAGCTTGGTGACTCTTTCTCTTAATGAAAATATTTCCCCCTGAAAACCGTCTATTTTTTTTAAAAAAGCTAAGGTTTTAGGAAAAAATTTTACCCTTCAGAATTGAGTTTAGGCTAAAATGCTACATAAACAAACTTGTGGCCCTTCACTTTCCAAACAAAATAATGTTTCACTCATGTTTATTGAACAAACAGAGGCCAAGATAATTGCATTTCCGTAAATCCTTAAAATGGCAAAAAAAATTAGCACCTTGTAAAACAAATATGGCCACTATGCGAAAACCAAAAATAATAATAATTTTGGACTACCAACATGTTAGGGTAATTGAGTGGGAAAAAAAATATATATATACATACATATTTTTTAAATTAGTCAAGCAACCAATGTTGGACCACTTTATATGGAATGAATGACCCAGCGAGCTCGAAAGTAGCCAGTGTTAAATTGCTCTCGGAGTGCCGGACTGTGGTGTGTCACAATCTATGTCTATACTTGGTACCTGGTCTCTGTGACAAGGTCGCTGGAACATTGGCACGGTTATTACATAGAAGACCCGGTCACTGTCACCTAGTATGGCCAACCTCATATCTAACAAGGCACTATCTACTGGCATCCAGGTCTCGGCGACCGGGTGTCAACTATGGCCGTAGCCATATAGTGTTGTTAAGGTAGACAGACCTTGTTAAAACTGTGCCCGTCATAGGTTCTCACACGTTATCTCACCAAGTTTTCACATAATCTTCTGATAGTTAGTTAGTAATTTTTAAGAAATAGCAATAAAAATATAATTAAATTGTAAACTATAGTTTTATTTTCTTGTTTTAAATTTTAGTTTGGGTTGATCAATATACTTTAGATTCATATGTTCACTGAAAAAGAAGTGCAAAACAGAAACAGGGTCAAGTGAGGAGCTTTAATCCAATCACAATATTTTCGCCTCATTGGCACGAGCTGTTCTGCTGAGGTTCAACTTATTTCCACTTTGTCCGCTCTGTCTGAGCTTTTCGGCACAGGGGAACCAATCAAATCTCAAAACCAACCATCTCAAATCAGTGTGCATGCGCTTTACAGCAAGAAAACAAGCAGACAGATGTGTTGGTCTTTGTGGGGAGATTTGAAATAACCCGTGAATGTGAAGCGTGTATAACAGTGTATTGGATTGTGCCGCTACACAGCGTTATAATTTTAAAACATCCATCAGGAGAATGATCTAAAATATATATCTATCTATTTACTGGAAAATAAAATATGTTGATAATCAGCAGTTTTAAGTTTGTGTGACAATGCATCGTGGGTCAACACACAGTGTGTGAATTTCTGTGTTACTCAAGCAGATTCTGCTTACTATTTTTGGTGAAAGTGTGAATTAAGCTTTATGCAGTGATTGTATTGTTGCAGCCATAGTATTGTTGCAGCCACAGTTGGTGTTTGGTAGGTTTTACTGTAAAAGTTGCTTTTAACACATACCATCAACTCATGGGTGTAAATATTTAATCACTGCCTGTATGTATATGTTTGTATGTATACATATGTGTGAATGTGTATAAATACACATACTCATTTAGAGGAACAAGAAAGAGGACATAAATACAAAAATAATAAATATTACTCAAATTCTGTTTATTTTTAAACCACTTTTCTATATTCTTGTTTTTTTAATGAGAGAATTCCTTATTAACCTTTTGACTCTATTAAAACCTACTATTGAATTATATATTTTCTGCATGGAGTTTTATTGAAATATGCCCAACCTATGCACTATAATGGTTCATTAGTTTATCATCGACATTATTACTATAACTATTACTATTATTTATATTTTGGTTTAAATTAGGAGGGATAGCCAGCACACAGCACACTTACCTTGGTGATACTGGAGTAGAAATTGTTTAGATATAACACTAAGAAACACACAAACACATTTTTAAGGACAATCTTTCAGTGTCACAGACAGTTTCATCAGGTCAGGAGAGTAGACACTACTCATAGTTTTGAAGAAAAATTTTATTTATATAACAAAAATCATTATTAATATATTTATTCATAATATAATGATTATTGCGTGATCCTTTTTATGATTGAGTGCAAATATATTAAATGTATGTTGTTTTAAAATTAAGTACCGGTTATTCTGTCAAAATCCATGGTAAATTGTCAAAATTAAAAAAAAAAAAAAAGTTTTGTTAAAAATAATAATAAGAATAAAATTCAGAAATATTATGTGTTAAGCACCGCATTTTCCTACCTGTCAAGGTTTTACACATATGTACTAATTATCCTAATGAGTTAGTGATGAGGAAGGGTGAATTTAGAGGAAGTGTAAGCATATTTGCATAAAGAGTGAGTGGAAAACCACCCTCATTACACCTGACTGATATTTGAGCTTCGATCTCTCTGTCATCAGCAGTCTAGTCTATCACGAGAGTAATGCCTTAGAACATGTGGCCACCGAAGCAGGTCAGGAATTATTTAAATGATGGGTAAGGGAAGCAATGGGGCGTAATATAAATTATTTTAGTTTAGGGTGATAGGGAACTTCTCATGCCCTTCATTTTGGGGTGAAGGAAGGGTGGTAGGGAGCATGTTGTTCCTTATTTGAACATGTCTGTACTTTCTTATTTGAACCATAGTTGTACTGTCAGAAATGCCCAAACTTTTATGTCAAATTATATATAAACTAGAAACTAAACATATTTTAAAATGGTAATACTTAGGTAGATTAAGCTAAGTAAAAGACACTAAGGTATATACCTCGGTGCTTATTTTAAACAATGGGTTTACAACAGTAAATGTTGTCGATATATATCCAAACATAGCTGTGTTGAGTAAAATAATGTACAGTAACTTAGTTATTAAAAATTATATCTAAAATAAAGTCTCAACATGTGTATAACTTTTCTCTGCTGGAGGTGTTTAATTGTGTGTTTCTGGTCTAACCACATAACACTCGGGCTCAACCTTACAACGTCACATTCTATTTGTTAGGGCTTAACATAAGGTTAAGATAATTACCACTGCTTTTGATTTTACAATGTTCGTTTAGCACTAATGTCCTCAAAGAAGTGCTCGTTAAGTTAATGTGAAGTTTACACTATGTTTAGTGTATTTAAGGTCCACATTAACTTCAAAATATTCCACATTATTTTTTTATGGGGGTTGTTATTATTCAAGTGAAGTTACATTTTTATCTTTTCAAAACTATTGACATTTATTTATGGATTTTCCCAGTCTTAATTTTGTACTCTCTCAATTAAAAAGATGTTTCACCAATGAATACCCATGGCTGTGCTAGCCTATAATTCTAAATTTTAAATAATATTGAAAGTATATTTTTGGTACATTATGAATTTACCACACAAATTATCCGGGTTTCATTCCATTCACATCCTATTTTTATTCATACAACTTTTTTTAAATAAATCATTGCTGGTTTTTCTCAAAAATTATGTTATGTCAGTTAACTTCATTCCTTTTATTTGATAAGGTTGTGTAATTTATTCAATACCTGGGATTCCAACATTTCTTTTCAGCGAGTATATGATGGTTTGGGAGACTGTAACCCATCCCCTTGGTCACTGTATGATTCATAACTCAGAGTTTTTAATCCCTGACACCATCTGTTATTAGATTTATTTTGGTTCAGCCCTTCAAGCTCTTCCTTACTATTCAAAAGATGTAATATTTTTTCACTGGTTTCCCCTTATGAATCGGAGGGAAACATTTCTTGTTGTAAGTTGTTATTATGTTTGTATCATCTTGTTAGTCGTTGTGTGTAGGCCTGAAAGCCCAATATGGGGCAAGTTTTTTATTCACTTTCCCCCATCCACTACATGTTCATGGCTAATTAAAGGCAATTTTTATTTGAATTTTAAATTGTGTGTTTAATCTACCCTCCCTCGAGAGTCCCTGGGGTTGGTGTGGGACACTGTTCATCCGGTAATTACCTTTTTTTAATATGTCTTTTGTTTAACTTATTTGAAGTTTTAAACTTTTTATACAGTTTTTTATATTTTTAAAAATATTGAAATATTTTAGAATTCGCTTTGATTCTTACATATTTAATTATTTAAGCTTTAGAATAAAATGTCTTATAAGCAACAATATACACATAAACATAAGAGTTCTACTTGGCTTGAATTTGTTTTAGTAACCACTACAGAACTCCACAGATGCTGTGTAGCGAGCGGGCTATTAGTTCTAGCCCATACAATTGCACCTGTTCGAATTGATGAGTGAATAAAACATGAAATAAAACCAACATAATTGTGTCACATACCACTCCATTGGACAGAGAGAGCATCGGTCTCCTTTTGACTCTGACCTTCTCGACACTCAACAGCTGACTGCTCGGAGAGGATTGGGTTCAAGCCTGTCTGGGTGCATGTTACGTCACCCAGCTCTACAACGTTCTGCGTGACGCCTTTGTAGAACATGCCGGAAGACTACTCCTCCCTGCTCCCCTGGTGTGTTGATTCAGCTCGTGTGTAACACATATCTCACTTCACTTCATATTGAGACCTCACATTAGTGGGTCAGCGAGAGACAGCTTTGCTCGAACCTCCAGGAGAATAATTCGCCAGTTCACAGCCTTGACAAGGATGGTTCGGTCGGACTTGCAACTAAATACTACTAAACTATAGTAAATTAGAAAACTGAACATTTCAATTTGACAATAGTTTTATTTAGTAGACGTTAAAAGCATAAAAATGTACAAGTTTTACAATAAGGCAGAAAATTATAGAATTTTAAATTTCTTCTCAAGGCAAATAAACTTGAGGGATTACTTGATTACTTGTGGCTACCTGGGCAACACAGTGGCCAGGCATGAGGCAGTAGACTTTCTAAAAGGAGAGTAATTTGAGAATTAGTTAAAGCAAAATATAGAACAAATTTACAATATAACGTTTACACAGTCTCACTTGACAAGGTTGAATATTACCAGAGATCCACCAAATTTGTTGGCTAGTTGGCTGGTGAATCCAGCTGTTTGATGGCTAAGGGCCAGGAGTCATTAAAGTACTATGGCCGGACATGTTCCCTTACGGTACTACCAAAGCATTCAATAGTACATAAACATCCTTTAGTACTAATACAAAATTTAAGAACCTATTTACAGGCCAAAACAAAATAGTATTATTTGCGCGGACCCCACTATGACAATAGGTCAATTTCCATGGGTTGCGCACCCAAACTAATACTTTCAATGAACATTTGACCGCATAGTCAAATCTCTATCATTTACAACTGCACTGTGTAAGGCAAAAGAAAGAAACAGACTTCCTGGCGATAACCATCAATAACAAAGCACTGATGCACATGACGTATAGGGTGTCATGAATTACTTTTCTTTTTCAAGATTTATAGGAACTTGTGAGTTAGTGTACATTTACCACACTAAAATTCACATTTTCCGAGCCAGAGGCTTTAACGTTAGGACAGTGTCCAAAAAATACAATAATGCACTCAGCATTTGACTTTATGAGTCATTAAAATCTCTCAAGTACGCTTGGTTAGTAAAACAAGCTTATTTTGGTGACATCTTCAGGTATATGAATGAACTAAACTCAGATATGCCTTGCCAAAATCATACTATGGTTGATATCAGGGAAAAAATAGTTTCAATCCAATAAAAACTTGCATTTTGGAAAGAAAAAGATGGCTAAAGGAAAAACTGCTGACTTTACTGAACTGATTGATTTTTGGTAGATTCATCAAAAATAGCATTTACTGACAATAAGGCTGTTTTCGTAAGACATTTGAATGAGCTACAAAAAGAAAAGGACAGGTATGTGGCAGAATATTTTGACCTCTAGAAGCAAAGCTGGGTTAAGAATGTGTTCAATGTGAATGTCAGTTAAGTCGGAGAAAATATTTCAGGATTTACAAGAATAACTTCTAGATCTCCAGGAATATCAAGTATAGAAACTTTTTTAAAGTCTTCCATACTCTGAATTTTGGACCCAGCTCAAGGACACGCCCCTTCAAGTTCAAAAAGCTGAAAAGACTTGTTTCCCCTTTTTAGCAATAAGCCTCTGTGGATAAGGATTTTCACTAAAAGTTGAGCTTTATGATTTTACTGAATGAAAAGTTATTGAAATGAATTATATTTGAGTCAGTTAAACTAATTTAACTAACTTAATTTAATAAATACTAATGTGACAATAATAGACAGTTAAAACTAAGTGTCACCAATCCTGGAAAAGTTTATATTAAGGGTTGCGGTCAGAATAGTTTGAGAAACCTGCTTTACTCTATAAAAGTCTGTATATGTATATATGGACCCCCTGACCCTAGCCTTTCTATGTCCTTGCTTTTTATCATGTAAAACATTGCCAGTTTTAACAAAAATGTGAAAAACATTTTTTAAATATATTGAATTTAAAAAATAATAGTCATATATAGGCCTAAACCACCTAAAAATCAATTTTTCTTTGAAAAACAACTATACAGTATTATTCATCATGTAAAACACTCCTATGATATACATTTTAATCAAAATATTAGAGCAATTTTAGAGAAATATGTAATTTAATAAAATCAGACATTAGTTGATCAACATTAAATGAATTTTGATATAAACAAAATCGTTAGTGTAATTTTTTTTTTAATGTAGGTTTTTCAAAAATAGTAATCAATAAACAACCCCTATTTTAAAGGCTAGAATTTAAATTTAAAAAACGGCTAACACCATATTATGATAAATATCAAGGTTGAAAAAACCCATCAAACCATGTCAGTCCCACTCTTTCCCCACACAAATGTGGGTGCACTTCCTTTAAATTCCGCTTCTATCATTTTTACAACAATAGCATAATTAGTAGCCTACTTATATGAATAACTGATGGTTCTTTTACTAACCAGGTGACAAGTTTCTTAATATCTGACATATTTTTATCTAACAAATACTAATATTATATTAGCAACAGGCCAATACTATTTCACCACATATTCCCTTCTCCTAACACAACCTTTCACAGCCTTTCAATAACTAGCAATGCTGTTAAAATATTGTGCACTATTTCAAACCTTACACAGTTACAAAGTGATGTTTGGAGTAAGTAGGTGTGTTGGAAGAATGGATGGAGGAAGGAGTAAACCTACCTACACTCTCATTTAAGCTGCTCTTTCCTCTTGTTGATTCCTCAAGTGAGATCCCACAGTGATAGCGAGAATATCTGCCTCCTTTCCCGAAATCCACTTACTGGGCTCATCCCAAGAAACTTGCTTTGCTTTCCAATACCATGTTTAATGTAAGGAAATGTTTGACAGAGCTATATTTATAATTGGAAGTTTTACAAAGTGAATCTTGAAGGTGAATATTAAAGTACTAATTATAATTTGGTTGATTACATAATCATACAATTAAAATTGTAGTAAAAGTAAAACACTACAACATTAATTTTTATATGTATATATGGACCCCCGGACACGCTCCCCCCCCCCCCCNCCCCTTCCCTCCTCTTTTGCCCTCTTGGTTGTGAATCATGTTCTCAACAGGTCTCCTATTTAATATTGTTTTAAAAACTATTTAAATGTTATTATACATATAAATTTGCCATTTTTTTGTTTGTTTTTTTCAATTCACCCTAAGACATATTTATATGAATAATTTTAATATATATCTTATAAACTGATTCCAGGACAATACTTTATAATCAACAGATAGATTTTTAAAATATCTTGCTTATCAGGATAAACATTTACATATAATTACATTGATTTAGGCACCGTTTGGGATTGAAGTAAGTACTTCTAAACCTGTAGAGGGAGAAATTATTATTTTCGTTGTAGAATGATTTTTTTATAAATGTTAATTAACTGTTTCAGTTAATTATTTTCATTGGCACACTGATGTACCTATATTGCTTAGCAAGGACTTAAAGCCACTTAACCTAAGTGAACAGGATGAGAGATAGCAAGTGTATCTGAGAACCAGTGTAATCAACTTTTTGACCTATAGGGCGGAGTTCAAATGATGATAATTCTGGATGGTTGTATTGGCGGCTGTTTACAAAAATGTAGATTTCTATTTATGAATGCTGGTGCATTTTCTATCACTTCCCCTCCTCATATATAACCCTTGGATTAAATAATTAATAGTTGTTATTTTTTAAATATCAACAAAAGAATAGGGTAAGGAGGGCAGGCAAAACCTGGAAATATTGTAGAATTTAAAGCTATAAAGGAAATGTCGAGAAATCAATGAAAATGGTATATTCGTATCTTGATGTAAGAGAAATATATCAAATTAAAACATCATTTTTATTCTTAGTTATGTCTATTTATTTTTGTAATGTTCATTCCAAACATAGTTTTAAAAAAATAGAATATTTTGATTATTTGAAAGTACTTTTCTGGTTTTATTAAGGAAAACTTGGATTTTGGGTTAAAAAAAGGCCTTTTTTTTCTGAGAATTTGTGCTTACCTGGTATGGTTAGTTTTATGGGAATCTATAATTTATCATTTATAATTATGAGAAAAGAAATATAGTTTTCTTTATAAAGCCTCTAAATGTTCTTGAACAGTGGTTGAACAATCACATCACGTGTAGGCCAGGATCAGATGGTCAAGTGACGGACGATAAAACACATCTGAGTGGATCAATGGAAAAGGTGGCATGGAAAGTACACTCAGATTGAGGTTTTGCAAAGATTGTTAAGGGTAACTGGCAGTGTCACTGTTGTGTCTAATCAAGACATGGCTGAGGACACCAATGGTGGAAAGCAGACATGTTAGCTTGGCTCTTCTGTCTGTCCACAATGCTATCATTTTAGACCCACAACAAGTAATTGAGCGTTTTGCCAAAACCAGCAGTAAAAGAATGGTAATATGAATAACAACTTATAGCACACATTTAAGAAATATTTTAGATACCTAACTATTTGTTTTATTTATATTTCCATTTATTTCTATCTTATTTCCAGAGGTCTAGGATTACCTTAAAACTCCCCTTTTAAATATTAAATTTGAAAAAAGAAAAATCTGGGAGAGTAACCCAACATTAATCACCCCTTTCCCCTCCCAAACTTGATGGTATTCCATATTTCGTATCTCAGACCCCTCGAAAAGAGTTCTCCCACCCCAAAGTTGCCCCCTGGATCCACCCTTGTTGTAGGCCAATATAATACAACCATAAAGAATAGATATAGGGGAATTAGTTAGTCACATTGGTAATACATTGAGGTTAAAAATGTCAACACTCCACTATAGATAGAACTATCTCAAGATAGGGATTCGTGGTGTACTTTGTAAGTGCAGCAATGAACTTTCGAATAACTACTGCCATAAGGTAGGTATCATTCCAATAAGACCATAATTTTAAGAGAAAGCAGTAGTTGTATGTTTTTTTATTGTGGGAACCAAAGTTAAAACATTATGATTATTTGAATTAAATATATATAGCATACTGCAATGGGCAACTCAAATAACACCATTGAATGATGGATTTTTGCCAGATGACACCATGTTTACTATGTTGTCTCTTAAATCTAAGTATGTACTCAACATAAGTTCACTGTAGATTTGTTTGAAAGTTTCATCAGGCCTGAACCCACCCCCAACCGGCAATAATTTATGAATATTCACTGCCAAATATATTCATTGCCATGCAAAAAGTTTACTGTTTTATTCATAAAAAATGTAAGCTCATCCTTGTGCTGAGTATTTATGTGTGAAGTTATGTGTATCTTTTGTTTTGACCGATGTGGGCAATATGGACAGTGAAACTGCGGTTCTTTACCGCACTCAAATTTCAAATGTCGGTTCAATGTCTTCTTGTGTTGGTACGGCTTATCACAGTTAGGGCAGAAGAATAATGGGTTCATTGTTGATGTTTCCATTTGTTCTTGCATATAAACATGTTGATCAAAGTCAGAAAAGGATGAGTACATGTTGACATTTAGCTTGTTATTATCTTTCAAAAGGTTTCTTTCACCTGTAACAGTCATCATAATTTATTGTGAGATTCAACCAGTTGGTGAAGTCATGGGAGATTAATTATAATACATACATACACCTTTGTAGAAGCACAAATGTGTGTGTTTTATGGTAACATGTTATAGTAAATTAAAAAATATATTTGATTTAAACAAAAAACAAGATCTCCTATTAGCCAACATTTATTTTCATGATTGGTTGGCAATCTTACCAAAAATTATTTACCTTAAATTAATGTGGTAGCTTACATTCAAATTTAATTTTCAAACTAGCATTAATCTAGTTTTTTTTATTTTATTTCCAGATTTTTTTTAACCACAGATAAATACAATTACTGTACATTTCACTAATTATATATATATCAATGTTATATTGCTTTAACATTTTATTTTTATCAACATTTACTAATAGTAAAGCTCAAGTTTAGGCAACAATTTTACATTTAGGATTCAGACCGCTCAACAAATAAAGTAAACAGTAAATAAAACAATCTATTACAATAAAGTAATGAATGTTAAACATTTGAAATTACCTTTTTTATTTTTTTATTTTCATAAACACATTTTAGAGTTAAATTACTATTAAAACTGTGACCATGACTTGAAAAGACTTAGCCAACTGTTATAAATTTAAATTAATTAACCTTTAATTGCTCCCTTAGACATTGTGTTAGTGGGTTATTAATTGGTCGAGTTATTGACATTTCATATTAAAAACCTTTTTATTTTACTTTTAATGTCAAATAGCATATTTAAGTAATATATTATTATTATTTAGCACCACATCTTACTACCCATTTTTAAGTAATATAAGATATTACTATTTATATATATACAGTATCTATTACCATTATAGAGTTGCCTGTTAAAGACATCACAAATAATAATTTCATAACATTGGCATTTGATTTAACTACCAGATATTTCAATATTGACACCCCCAAACATGTTTGACTATTATATATGTATCTCATTTGTTCCAGATCAGTTGAACCAACTCTGCTTACACTCAGAATACTCATTAAAACTCTAGAACAATACTTTCATCGTAATACAATTAAAGTGACTGTTTTATAACTGTTAGTTGCAAGCTTTTCCATAACACATCATGTTAGAGTTTTAATAGTTGGTTATCACTGGCCAATTGTAGAATGAACCCATACTCATTTTCCATAACCAAGTTTAAAATACTTAATTTTTTTGGATACAAAAGTGAATAATTTATGTTCTTCCATTACTTTGTTACAATAAATAAAACTAATTTCACTACCCGGTCTGATTGTTTACCTCTCATTTGAAATGTAATGTTCAATGATTCAAATTTTCAGATAATAAATAAAACTTTACATTGCATCTTCTGGTTCTGGAAAGATATGAAGTATTTCTTACAAATTTTAAATTTTTATAAGTCCAGTAATGTTGAGTGTAAAATTTTTACCATATTTTATGTAAGAATTTTTCCATAGTCACTGATTTCTATCCCTTTTAGTGCTACAGTAGAGTGTCGATAATTTGGATGTAAAAAGTCCGGATCATTGATAATCCAGTTCGCAAAGAAAAAATAGTATTTATAAAACTAAACACAATGGTATCAATATCAGAGACATGGCCGGCAAAGAATGCACCTCAACAATTTTTTTTTTATTTAGATTTTTCCATCCCATGATTTTTGCCTCAGAATTTATGATATTTAGCAACACAAAACAATGTAAGTTTGTTGTTTGAATAAAGTGAAAATGTTTCTACCTTAACACAGAGTTTTTCTAAGTAACCAACCTATTCTTATGTTTTTATTTTTGGTATGGATACTTCATTTTCAAAAATCTTTACAAATCAATAATCCAGACTGGGTTGATCCCCGATTATTCCAATTATTGGCGCTTTACTGTATATTAATTCCAGAAAATGCAAATTTAGTTATGATAAAAACTATATTCCTCTTATCCCTTGACTTGCTGTATATTACCTACTTACATATCCCATGGCATTAGGAACTCAAAAGTGTGTCACGCTTGTTACATTTAAGACCATCCGGTGACCGTCGCGGGAAAATAGCCTTCGGAGCCACCGCGACCTCCTTCTTTGAGCTAAG
>CABFOW010006843.1:0-12514 GCA_902141385.1 Timema californicum
AGAAACATTATATGGAAAATCACACTGGACTCAAGTCATGTCAAGTAAAGTCCAGTCCGGTGGCTGTGGCGCCGCAGCTTTAGGCATAGATAAAAGGTCTAAGGCATCACTCCAATATACTAGACTGCCGATGACAGGGAGATCAGTGTTAGAATCCCGGTCGGTTGTAATGAGGGTAGTTTTTCGGAAATGGTCTTCACTCTTCCTACATGCAAATGAGGGTAGCCTACACCTAGCATGCAGTGTCATTTAGGAGGTCAATCAAACAATACCTACATATACATTTTAAACAAAATCGCAAAATCGTTAGATCCATTCGAAGACTTTTAGAAACTCTTAAATATTTATAAAGTAGTTTGATATTTTTAAATATTGCTTTCACCAAAATTTAGGGAACATTTCTGACAAGTTAATATACTCACGAACACACAAAAAGAATCTGTCAGGAATAAGTTATGAATGTGATGTCAGAGGAGCAGTGACAAAGGTGCAGGTTGTGATTTCAAAACCCATCCATACAGTAGAGGATGTCGGGAAAACATGCCACATTTAATAGAACCCCTACACGATCATTCAGACTCAGTATTAATAAGGTAATAATTAATAATGCCAGTCTGGCTGATCGTGTAGGGGCAGTACTGATACACAGATTGCCAGACTCACTAAAATACTGAAGTGATCCAAATTTTCTGATCACATCAGTCTTGAAAGTGGTGGGAGAGACTAAAAGCACACCGGAGGTTTATTTTCTTTAAGCCCCGAGTACGTAAACAGGGATAACATTAAAGAAACAAAACAAGTAAAAGCAAAGATAATGATGGAGATAAACAAATAGGCTTTAATGAGATCAGTTTGTCAGCACATACATTAAAAATAATACAGGCACTATCCAGTTAGTAAAGTTTTACACTACTTATGGATCCCTAAAATCTAGAACTCCGAAGCGAGTTATCTAGAGTTCCAACTCAATAGTTCTCAAGGCGGGAATTGCCTACATTAGTACAACACAGGCAATCCTTGGTTATGCTTGGAAACAAATACTGCATTAGTCAATAAACAATTACACTTAAAAGAATACCCTACACAATATGTTAACCAGTTAACTTGGTTAAATAAACTAGCAGTCTTACTACAGGGGAAGAAGATTACCCATACTAGTGGGGCTAGCTTAATCCATTTTAATCAAGTTAGAGTAGTTACAAGCTACAAAGTGTTTATACCGGCCATACATATTCCGGCTAAACTATAGACAAAAGTTCCAGTCCAGGGTTCTAGGCCTAAGCACAAAATGACCCGGCGAATAACCAATTGGTCTTAGCCGGACTCGAGGTGATCAAACCCGAGATGGTCGACTTTCAAACCCACATCCTCTCAAAGGGATGATATCAAAATTTTTAACAGTCACGAGCATACCTGGCGGACAAAATACCCACAAGTTAAGCACCACAACATGGGGAACAACAATCATTCAATTCAAACATGAGATAAGCCTGAAGGGCAAAATACCCACAAGTTGAGGACCACAATAAGGCAAACTACAATCATGGCGTTAAGGGCCCAAGAGAGCCGACCAACACCTAATAAGGCACACAGCAAGGTCTGGAACAACCTGAACAGCCCCTTTCATGCCTGAAGGAACTGCAGACTAAGACATGGTCATACAGGCCATGGAGTGGGACACACTCCTACCTAAACTAAAGGTCTGAAGGACCTACCATATATCAATGACATAGAACGTCACCAATGGCTAGCACTGCGAGCCAGAAAGTTTTAAGACTAAACTACATTTACATAAAAAAAAGAAGTTATTTATGCCCTTTTGAACAAGTAAACTACTTCTAAGACCTAACTACGGCCATTACAGCCATATACTCCCTATCAATACTTGATTATAACGCTGCGGCAGTCTTCTTCCGCCGATCAGGCCAGTCCTTTGGTACCCTCGGCCCTTTCTCCCTGGAGTCATAAATATGTCTTGATCGAAGATACGTGTGACATGTTGTATCCCAGGATAGCAATGAAGTAATGTGTTCTTGTCCTGCAAGCCACGGTGTCTTATAGCGCCAGAGTCCGGCGAACCATATAAGAGTAGTGGGGGAGGATGACGTACCATGAAGTTCACTTTGGTACGTAAGCTATAACCAGTGAAAACTGCGTGCGGCACGCCACCCAGTAAATTCAGTCAGATGAATTAAAAGCTCAGCCTAGTGAAGTGCAGCGTCACTGGCCAAGAGAATAGCAGGGCACGTATATTTGAGCTCTTGTTCAGTGAAGTTGTTGTGGCGAGGTATGTAGCACACACATGTATAGAAATGAGTATATTTTCAGCAATCCATGTGCATTTTCGCTACAACAGTATGACCCTGTGTGCACACTCATCACTCAGTATTTCCTTCAGTCCCAGTAGCAAACATAGACTGTCCACACCTTTTTCTTATCGGCCATGTTGTTGCACGTTGCACATAGGAGCTGAGACTGATAGAAATAATAATACAATGACTAACCGTAAATGGTCTCGTAAATGCTGATCCATACTGACAGTCAGATTGTCAGTCTTAGGACTAACAGTCTGATTGTGTAACAGTTAACAGTTAAGTGGAATGTCATTGTAGCTTCCCTTTCTTTTCCTCCCACTATCTTTCACTCCCAATCTCTGTTCTTCTCTTGTTACCTTCAAAGTCATTCCTTATCAATCCTTCACTAGCCAATCAGCTGTTTGGAATAGTGATTGAAGGGAGATCTTGTATTGTTCCCGCTTAGGACTTCATTCTTTCTCCTCACCATGTATGAGTTCCAAAGTATTATTTTTTAAATTGTGATAGTGCCACTATTTAAACTTGCACGATACTGCCAGTAGGCTACATAGTGAGTTATTGTACAAGACAATGAGTAGAGTATTGATGAAAAGTTTTGTTGGCATAATTCAAAATTTATGATTCAAACAGTTTATTTGAAAGTCCCTTCAATTTCGAATTAACGAGGCTACTTCACAAAGAATGTGGTGCAGACGTAACAGTTTTTTAAAGTTTATTTATTTTAAGTCAAATGAGTCTATACTCATTCAAAAGACTACATACACATTTATTAATAATAATAATAATAATAATAATAATAATATTTAGCACCGCTTCTTACTACCCATTCGGGTTATGTGCTTTAAGTACCAATTACGCTAATGGATTAGGAATTGGGAAGGTTGAATTAAAGGAAGTGAACCCGCATTTGCGTGAAGGTAGAGTGGAAAACCATTTAGGAAAAACCACCCACAGTTCACCCAACCGAGATTCGAACCTCGATCTCCCTGTCCTCAGCAGTCGAGCTCAACACGACAAGCGCGTTAGCCAACTACACCACCGAGGCGGGTCTTAACATTATAAAATATAAAAATTGGTATACACCACAATATAATAATGCATCAATCTAATTTGAGAAAGAGGAATGTAAAACTTTATAGTTAATAGGCATTGAACAGCAGATTTCAAGATATCAGTTTAAGCCTTCTGTATCAGTATTTGCAACACTTTTATTTGCTTCAAATAAACAGAAAAAAACTATTAGTTCTATTTATTCCAACCGAGTTTTTGATTACATTTTTAAAGATAGAGTAAAAAATTTAAAATTCTAACAGTGAGGTGCAAACGTTTGTGCACAAGGATTAACTCTTAAAAAAAAATTGGACCTTTGTGTGTGGTAGGTATCTCACACAATGATCATTGACAGACAAACTGTTCATTTTATTAATATAGACTAATTGCAGTGATTTTTATACACCAGAGAATTATTTATGTTTTTATTCTGAGTACATAAATTTAAATGATAACAGAACTCTCCAACATCAATTATGATTTGAAGTCAACATAAAACAGTGGTTTGTACCAATGTTACCAAACATATTTAAAATGGGTAGGTGACAATGAACTGGTATGCCAATTTTTTATATGTTAGAAAAATGATCTTTCCTACGCTACTGGTGTGGATAATACAATTTGTGGCTGTTTTTAAGCACTCAGCAAATGCCTAGATGTTTGATTGAAGAAATTGTTTACAAACAAAAAAAATTGATAGTCTTGCATTGTACACCATCCTTGATCTTCACAGGATTCTAGGAGCCCTTAGACTTAGGGCCAATTTCATAGTCAGATTAAGTACACCTTAAGTGCAGCGCTATACTAAATGCGAGATGCCACCTGCCTAGACTAGAATTTAATGGGCAAATTTAGCATTCCATTCCAGTCTAGTTAGGTGTTATATAAAATTTAGTATAGGGTGGCACATAGAGAACACGTTTTTGAAATGGGTGGTGGTAGTAGTAGTTGTGTGATGGGGGGGGGCGGGGGGGGGGGGGGGNAGGTCAGCAATACAGTTACACCACTTGTTGTGAGTAGTTCTATTTATAACTCTATTGTTCAGGTGTTCAGTTTTAGTAGCCATGGCTCAGTGGAATGTTGAGCATCGCGATTTTACCGTCGAGCATTTCTTTAGAAATAATGATTCATTTGTTAGAGTCCAATGTGTTTTCCGTCTACAGTTCAATGTTGCGCATGATGAGGCAGTACCTGATTGTAGCACAGTACTCTGATGAGTTGAATCGTTTCCACAACTGGATCAGTTATGAAGAAGAAATAAACCGTCACCCTCGTACGGCTTGGACTCCAGAAAATGTTGAGTGTGTGAGAAGTTTGGTTCTTCAGAGTCCTCGGCACTTCACTAAGCGTTGTGCACCATCTTTCGGTCTGCCTCGTCGCTCACTACAGCGCATCCTAAACGGCGCGTTAAAACTACATCTGTACAAAATCATGATTGTGCAAAAGCTGCTCCCAGGTGGTTATGTCTGATGCAGACTGTTTTGTGAAAAAATGCTTGAAATTATTGCTTCTGATGTAATGTGCATAATGAGTGATAAGGCACATTTCCATTTGGACAGTTATCTGAATAAGCAGAATTGTAGATTTTGGACAGCAAAGAACCCATGCGAATTACACCAGACCCCTTTCCATAGTGCTATGGTTAGAGTTAGATGCGGCGTTTCGAAAGTGGGAATCGTTGGACCTTACTTTTTTGAAGACAAAGGGGCCACAATAACAGTGACTTCAGGGCGCTATGTTGACATAATACAAACTTTTTGCATCCACAACTAAGTTTACACATCAAATGGAGCAAATGTGGTTCCAACAAGATGGAGCCACAACCCACATGGCAAGGACTTCAATGACAGTTGTTCAACAAATGTTTCTCCAACATGTAATCTCACATTTTGGCGATGTCCTTTGAGCTCCACACTAAACAGATTTGTCTGTTTGCAATTTATTTCTTTGGGTTTACCTGACTAAAGTCTACGTTCAAAAACCTTGGGTAAATGAGCTGAAAGTTTCCATTCGCAAAGAAATTACAAGTATGCCAGAAGAAATGTTGTTAAGTGTAATTCAGAACTTTGAGGAAAGTCTCCAGATGTGTGTACAGCAAGAATGAAAAAATATTTCCAATATAATCTTCCGTAATTAAATAATATATACTTATAAAAACTGTATTTATTACAGATTGTTTTGGTGTTAATGACAATGTTTTATATTGAAAATCAACAAAGTTACACTTATTAGAAAAACATGCATTCTTTTTGCGCCACCCTTTGTAATGCCACACTTGAGGCATACCCATTCTATGAAACTGCCCCTTAATCACTGGAGTTTTATCATGCATATTTAATAAAAATAATCATTCAGAATTGGACAAACTATTTTCATTTAGTTTAAAATAAGAATATGATTTTTGAATCCTTGAACACTTAGAGATTCAATTATTTGAGAAAATAAAAGATTTGAGCTTTTTTTTCCCCACAATTTTGAATTGGAATTTGTTTTAGAGCTCTGCTTATTGATGGCTCAGCCCCAACATAATTTTAGGAAAAGCTCAACAACCAGACCACAGACTGTTAATTTAACACTTAACTGAATACATAAATGTTTAATGAATGCATTTTCGCAAACAAATTAACATTTATTACTATTTTACTTTCTATTATTCTATTGTATTCTCATTTTATATTGTTTATAATTTTTCCAAGTTGCGAATTTCAAAGGTAAAATGAAGATTCAGATTCATTAAATAGTAGCTTCAACCCATCTTTAGTTTAAAGTAATTGCGACAGCCTAAAACAAACCCAGCCCATAAGGTGTTTTCGGTAGTCCAGTCTACCCATGGTGATATGAAATTATCTTTAATAATAACAGTGAGTAATGACATTTGTAGGGTGGCCGCCTGTCCTGGTATAGTTGGGACCAAATTGGGATATAGATAAAATTAGTCTCAATTCATTGTTAATTTTCACATATTTTTCTGGTGAAGGATACATATCTACAGTGTCTAATGAAGAACATAAAACCAAACAAATATGTCAACAAAACAGAAAATTTATTTAAAAATGATAAAATCACAACATTATTTTCAAATATTACAAATTGAATAGTACCTTTAAAATTCAACATAGTTATAAAACACTACATGTTCACATTAAAACATAGTTTTGACACTGATTGAAAAATGGGAGTAGATAATCACTCTATAGAAATATTATTTTAATAAACTAGAGTAGCTTTATATTTAACATCCAAAAAGAGCACACAAATTTGTCAACAAATAAAACAAACTTGTTTTAAATAATTCTTATTAATAAATTTATTATAAAAACTGGAAAGAAGGGAAAAATAACAATCCTAAAACAAAAGACACCCATACTAAAGAATAACAGAGTTCTACAACCTCTTCCTCAAAAAACAATCCAGAAGAAAATATATAAAGAGTGTGTCTCAAATAATTTATAAAAATATAAATGAATGATAAAAATATTTTGCATATTTGATTAGTATAGCTGCATTTATAAATATTTAAAATACCTTATATTTTACAGGTTGGTCCAAACTCATTGGCACAATAAAACTTATCAATTACCACTCAATAAAGTACTGGACATCATGAACAAACAAATATCACTGAGTATTTTACTGTGGCAATTAGGAGATCAAGCAATACATTTGAATAGTCAAATTTATATAATCTTTCCTTCACCATATTCACTCTATGAGCAAATGTACAACATTAATATAAACATATTTGCATTGTTTTAGCAACAGATAACAATATTGAGCATTTCTATAGTGTTTTGCATTGATTAATCTATCAGGTAACTACTTGACATTTAGTTTCACTTTTACTATCTGGGCTTAAAGTTAAGGATTAACCTAGCTATAAATTGTATAAGTGTAACCTTATAACTAATTTAATAGGTATGCTTTTGTGAAACGATTATGATTCGTCAGTTGCTCATTTTATAAAGTAATGTTTTCTATTTACCTATTGCAAGGTACTCTAAATAAAATTAGTTTTGTTAGATAGAAAGTTGGACCTCGGAATAAATGGTTGGAAATAAAATATTTCTTTTTCTTTAAAAATGGTAACAAATAAAATATTTGAATAGGTATTGTGCAACCAATAAAAACATTATGGCTACAATGTGTATACATCAAACAAAAGATATAACTTTTTGCTTCAGCATTATTTCTTTTTCTTCTGTATCTTTGAATGTTCAACTTTGGTATTGTCATAATCTCTGGATCAAACATATATTTTACCAATGTTCTTTGATCGAGAAAAATAAATTTCCTAAACCAAGGGAACTATTTTTGGTTATTGGAATGTTGATTTTGTTAGTCTGCATTTAATCAATAAAAGCGACCACGATTTTTATTTAAGAACTCAAGTAGTTAATTTTAGTTTTGTGAATTAGAAAATGTTACCATAAACTTTAAACATGTGTTGATAGCAATTTTAATGTTCTAAGTAGAAATGGTAAAAACACATATTATGAAATTTCAGTGTCCCTAATAACAACACATCTGCCAAAAATTTATGTTTTATGCATTAAAGACGGTCAAATTTTATTTATTTATACATTAAGTAAAGTTTCAATAATAGTAGCAATGCTTTCATATGAAATTTAATCTTTATTCAAGTCGTAAAAAGCCAACATAGCCGACTTGAAAATAGAACCAACAATGAAGGCCTGTTGCATTATAAATGCACACATGGCAGAATTTTACATAAGCATCCCCACTCACAAAGTACCTGTATTGATCTATTGCTTTCTAATTTAGGTACAGTTTTGAAGAGATACATTTTTCTAATATTCTGAAGAGTATTCACTAACTAAAAATTATATTTATATATAAAAAAGCATAGTTTGATTTATTTTAATTTAGATTATTCACATATAATTACATATTATACATAAACATATTATTGCTTCAAGTACAAGTGCTTCTTGTAATGTCATATGAAAAAATAGTTTTTAATGAAAGGTAGGTATGCCGAAGTTGTGTGGAAAGGGTGATTTTCTGAGATATTAAAAAAAAATCACATGCTTTAATATCCCTCTTAAATATTATACATATCTTTTGGTCTGATAAATGAGTAGGGGCACTTGCATCCTTAATTCCTATGGTATTTGAGAGATTCAAGATTTATGAAAATCTAAAAAAAAAAAAGGATCTCAAATACAATGAAGCCCTCAAATTGATATAACAATTTTAATATCTAACAATGAGTTGGCTCAGTGGCTAAATAATTTTATGGTAAAGTACAGTATAGTCTTGTGAAGCGATAAAAATAAATAAAAAGGAAAATTAACTAATAAAAGTATTAGTTTATTTTTATCAATTTCCATTATTATCAAAATATAATTTTAAGCCATTGGTAAATAGAATTATATAGACTTGTGTTATTCGGAGAATAGAAAATCAAAAAATTATATTAATATAATTGGTTTAATAAAAAGGGGGGTTTCATTCTTGTTTGACATAATGACAAACATAACAGCATTTGTCAGTAACACCAATCACTAAACAATTTTCTTTTACTCAATTTTTCATTTAAATTGTAATTTTTTTTATTTATTTTATTATTTAGCACCACGTCTTACTACCCGTTCGGGTTATACGCTTTTAAGTACTAATTACGTAAATGGATTAGGAATTAGGAAGGTTGAATTAGAGTAAGTGAGCCCGCATTTGCGTGGAGGGAGAGTGGAAAACCATTTGGGAAAAACCACCCCAGTTCACCCGACCGAGCATTTTTGTTTAAATATTAGAGTTTGAATTTGGATTCAAAATTAGGAACAACATTTAATACTTGGATTTGAGAACTATAAAATTCGCCCCATTTCTATAAATGAGTATGACAGTTTCTTTCATTTAAATAATGTTTATAATTTGGAGGAGTATATAATGACCCAGAAGAACAAAGCAATGAGTGTTTCACTTACAAAAAAATAAAATACAAAAATTAACTAAAGGACAATTTCCCCAACTAAAACAATTATTTTTTATTATATTATTTATAGATACAAAATCATTAACTATATTTGAATGACAATTTCAAGATAATTTTAAATGACATAAAATATAGATTATTTAAAAATGAGGAGGCTTAGTAGCTAAATGATATATTACACACATGAAGTTTTTGTATTTCGGCTTCACTGCCTTCAAATGTGTGTGAAACTTTTTCTACTAAAAAAGGAAGAAGATTACACCCCCTTTTATTTTTATTGTATTCTACCTGCATGTTTACCCATTTTCCTTGAATGGATTTTTTATTCACTCAACTTTCCCTTAAATTTTTTGATCAATTTCATCAATATCCATATATTGGAAAACATTGAGTTACCAATATACAAAAAATGTCACTTTACTCTACAACTTTCAAAATTTATAGCATGTCAAAATTACATCAGTAGGAAACCTCTCACAGGCCTGGTAGCTTTTTGAACTGGCAGATAAAGTGTGCAATATGGAGAGTGGAGAATCAAATGATACAATAAGCCATTCAACATAGTGATAAACAAAGGACTATTTTGTATATCAATAAAATATCACTCTTTTCACTTTATTATGCAACTGTAGTGTGTTTCCAAATTTAATATAATAAATTATCATAAGATTATTTAATGGGCATTTAAATTTACTGGTAAGTGTACAGATTATGTCTTGAATGCATTAAAAAAATATTATTGCCAATTGTTTATCATCATAATCATAATCACCATAATCATCACGTTTCCAGCCAGTGGCTGGGTAAGTTTAGTAAAATGACTCAATCTTCTCCTTTGACTTGAACACTTTTTCTTATCTGCTCTTCCCATCTCTTTCTTGGCCTCCCATGTGGTCTTTTTCCTACATATTTCATTGCCAACATTTTCTTTTTTTCCGTCCTCATTACATGCCCACATCATCTTGGTCTTGGTTCCTCTACTATCTCATGTATTGCCTGTACCCACACTCTTTTTCAGGTAACTTCATTCCTAACCTTGTTTCTCCTCGTGATAGCCTACATGCTCCTAACAAACTTCATTCCCATGGCCTCCACTTTCCTCGTCTCTCTTATGTTCATTGTCCATGTTTCTAATGCATGTGTTACAATGGGTACAAATTACACCCTGTACAACACTTCCTAAAGGTATGATTCCCTTGGTGCGTCTAGCGTCTGCGACCAGACTGGTTTCCATTGTTTGTTAAGTGGCTATTTCCTTTGAGGCGACTGTGACTGGCAACCAGGGTGTGTCTGCTGCATCCCCACTGCTCTGAGAGCAAGCGTGTGAATTAGTAGAGTTTTATTTAATTTTGTGTTTGATTGGGCTGGTTTTGAAAATCGTTCAAGATTTTTCCATATCTTCGCCATTGTGAAGGACAACACATTGAAAGAGATATCAGGAATAGTTAGTTGATCAAGTTAGTTATTTTTATCCACACTATTCCAAAATAACACACACCATTAAATACAACACAATTGAAAAACTCTTATAAGTGTGGAACAATCTGTATTGCACATAAAATTTCCCATGACTGGCGACCAAGAGATACATCTAGGGAAACACTGTATCCCACGTCTGCGGTCGCAGATGCGATACACGAGTTGTGCCGAAGGAATCTTACCTTTACACTTCAAGGACACTTTTCTTCATAGCAGGTTTCTTACAAACCTATATATATCACAACTCTCCTTGCTGTACTCTTCTCATTAAATCCGCTCTACTTTCACCTTTCGCCTCAATCATGATTCCAAGGTATTTTACACTCTGCACTTTTCTCAGCTCTATTCCATTCAACCTTATAGCTTTACTAGGCCTTTTTCTCTTACTTGTCATTACTATCACTTCACATTTTGCCATGCTAAATCTCAGTCCACACTCTTTCATGCTTTCATTCCATTCTTGTAGTTGTTCCATAACTTCTCTTCCTTCTTCCCCCATACCATCAAGTCATCAGCAAACATCATGGCTTTCATTCTTTACTCCCAGAGTTGGCCTGCCACATTGTTCATGACCATTTCTGTTACCATTTAAAATAGTAATGGTGAAAGGGTACTCACCTGCTTCACTCCATTTTTTTAAATTTGGAAACACTCCATCCTCTCACTCTCCATCTTAACATAGCTCCTGTTATCCTAATTCATGTTTTCATTCTTGTTAAAACTTCTCTTTCCACTTTGGCCTCCTCCATCACTTTCCAAACTTAATTTCTATCTACACTATCATATGCCTTCTCCACATCCATAAATACCAAATTTTGAATTTGAGGATGGATAAAAGTAAGATTAACTGTCAAGAGCATTTTCCAAAATTTTAAAGAAATTAATGAAAAATTGCATCAAATGGTTGGATTCAATAACCAGCAAATGTAGGATAGAAGGGAAAAGTTAACAAAAATATGTAGGTCCAAAAGTTCACATTTAAATCAAAACACTAAATAGTGAGATGATTTAAAAGGTGCCTCAAGTCCCTTTTTCAGCTTTTAGAAATATTTATCTCAGTGTTATACAATCTTCTGTTAAAAAAGGACTTAATGTGCCCCAAATATTACCCTATAGTGTTTGGTTTTAAATATGAACTTTTAGAAATACTTGTTTCGGTAAAATGCATAAGCGTTAACCTTCTGTACTTTTATTATTTATGAAAAAATAAGTAAATTGATAATCTTTTAATACCTAGTAGTACACTTTTAAGTAGGGGTGTGTGAAGTCTACGTTATCAATTTGAAGCAAACTTAAAGAGAATATATGAAATATTCTTGAAGTCAAATTGAAGTTAAAATATTTTATGTTTATTGGTATATGTTTGAGAAAATATCAAATGTTTATTTATATAGTTTTGTGCATTAAAACTATTTAGGAAATGTTTTATTGCAAAGTTAACTGTAATATTTCATTCTAATCTGATAAATCAGCTATTATTACAAAATATAATTCAATGACTCCAGATTCGTCTATATGAATGTTAATTTGCAATGTACATTACAGTACATAATAGCTAGAATAGCAATAGGTCATAAAAGGACTAGTTTAGACATCACTATTTTTATTGGTATAGCTAGGTTTAATTCTATCGAAACTTATCAGGAAAGAATGTGAAACGCGCAACATAACTTCCTAAAAGTGAGAGGGCGAGGGGAACGGGGGGGGGGGGGGG
>CABFOW010006843.1:12689-28617 GCA_902141385.1 Timema californicum
GGGGGGGGGGGGGGGGGCTAAACCCACAAAAGGGAGGAAATGGAAAATTGTAAATTGTAAAGAATGATAGGACACATAAATAGGAACATGTGAAAGGTGTAACATAGAGGACATTGGATTGGATGCGATTATATAATCTATCTCTATGAAGAAAAACGGTTTTTGCTTTATAAGGTAATTGTATTATATTTGAAAGAAGGTAGGGCTCTCTGAGTACTCGCATTCCGAGCTTGGAGCCAAGCTCGTCACTTATGCTCAAAAGTTTTGTAGGCTTGTCATTTTGGGCTTCCACTTGATGTACTTAATAGTCTAGTTTTGAAATGCAACAGTAAGCATAGTTTATTTAATTGAGATAATATCAGGATTTCCACTTATAAATCATTGGGTTACTTAACGAATTGTTTAATTTTAATTTCAATTTTCACATTAAGAACATAACAGAACTTTAAAACTACTTTCGCCCGATAAATTTATTCAATATTTTCGTCCATTTTGAATTATACTTGAGTGAAGTTGTTTACTTGTATTGCCATGACAAAGTAATGAAAATAAAAATAGCTAAGAAAATTATTAAATAAATAAATGATTATTTTTGCTACTTTTACCTGGTCCCTTTCTAAAATAATAATTTATGTTAAATTAAAAATGTAATATCAAGAATATATTATTGTGTTAAATGTTTTTAAACCTAAGATATTTAAAACTCATATTAAATAATATGTTTAGCTACAAATCTAGCTCTAATTTAGTTATATAATTATGTTGGTTAGCTGTTTAAAATCAATGTTAATCTTATTTATTGCAATATATATTTTACCAATTACCATACTTACCACATTTATATTAAAAAAAAGTATTTACTATTTCAAATTGTTTGCTAGAAATATTATTTTAGTCATATTATTTTTAAATTTAAAGTATCAGCATCAATTTTTATAAGCATTAAGATTTGAATTGAAGTAAATTTCTCAATAAAATAATGTTTAACGAGATCATGTACAATGCGCATGTACAACTGCGCATAGAGGAATGGAAATGGAACAGAAAATGTGATCATGCACAATCACACTAAATATGAAACACTTCAAATTTCTAATTGTTTATAATTCTTAAGTTTTCTTACATGGTAAATTAAGATACTGAAGAATATTTTGGGGAAATATTAGCTTATTAAAATGTCAATTTTATTAACTTTTTATCAAAACAGTGTAGAAACACTCTACAATAATGTAAAGTGATAGTTAAAGAAGCCAACCTGAAAGGATAGTTAGGTTAGGCCTAGATATAATCATACACACTTCTCTATTTTATTTCTACCCTTTTACACTTCCCACTTCTTCAAACTTCCACAGCTGCACATTGTTTAGAATTTTCGGAAATATTTATTTTTCAAATGAATAGACGTTAATGAAATGTAATATTCCTGAAAATTCAAACTAATGTGCAACTGTGGAAGTTTTGAACAAGTGGAAAAGCTTAAGACATGAAGAGAGAAGTGTGTTCCTATCTAAGCCTAACCTAACTATCATTTCATATTGACTTATAATTATTGTTAGTGTAATTTTAATGTCCTTAAAGAAGTGAGTGTTGAAACCATTATAATTTTTTTTTATTAGATTTATATTTCAGTGTTGTTCTTATTTTTAAATTGTGTTTTATAAGTGTTGTTTCTAATTTAAAAACCGATATTTCCATTATTTAACTTTTTTTTTCAAAATTATTTACTATTTATAAAAATGAGTGTCATTCATCTTTTAATAACATGTGTTTCAATATACTTTTTAACATTTTAAAATTACGAATATACAATACTCGAAACTCGGGAGCTTTTAGAAATACTCGACTCGAGTTTGAGTTGAATGAAAAAACTCAAGCTTGCAAATCCCTAGAAGAAGGTGTATCGCTTTGTCCAATGGTAACAATGTAAAGTGTGAATTGTGTTCTTCTTTTCATTGTAAATGCCATATTGTGTCCCTTTTACATGTTTCTATCCACCTTACCACCTTCTTGCAAATATAATATAATTACCTCATAAAGTGAAAAGAGGTTTTCTTCATAGAGATATATTAGTATAGTTAGAATTTTTATTTGAAGCAAAGTTGAAGCTAATATTTTTTTGGAGCCAAGTAGAAGTTTTGAAACTTCGCACATTCCTACTTTAAAGTATCCACTTTATAATATCAAGTTGGATCACAATTGTAGTGTTCTTTGGCATTGACAAAAAAGTTACTAAAGGACATACTAAATAAAAGATCTATCCCAACTTGAATTATTAATGATTTTAGGCATTTTAACACAAAGGAAATAATTAGCCCCTGGAACTACACTCAGAATAAACTCTGAGTAATAAATACATAATTTGTTTTATTTCATATAAAAAATAAAATAAGTCCCTACATAGAGACAGTTAATCTCTTTCTAACCCCTGAATAACACCCAAAACTGAATACTTAAACTTAAGAAATATTGTATTATCTATCAATGAAGACATAAAAGCTTGTAACATAAAGTGTATCTTTTTAATGAGTGTATACATTCCTATTGATATTAAAAGTTGCAGCTTCAACAAGCCAATGTGTAACTAACTACAAGATGATTTGAATTCAACAGGAAAATCTTTGAAATCTAATAAAATATTCTTGTACAAAGCTGGCATATTTAAGTTCAACTTTGCATTGAAATTAATAATTTGTGAAATTTGGAACTAAATGTAAAATGCGTTGGTATGGTGGGCCAATAAGTTGTCAGAGCTTATGTGACAGGGAGAAGTTGCCAGGTTGCCACTATTTTGTTTAAATGCCCTGTGTTTATTAGATTTTCCAAAAGGAATTCCCATTTGTCCAGGCAGTTTAGGTTGAGGCCATGTTCCATTAAGATGACTTGTGTGAAGTCATGTAACTTATGTTTAAAACAATTTAGTGTAAGATTGATGAGGAAATAAATTTCTATCACTTCACAACCCTTGTTTAAGGGTTAGTAAAGGAAAAATGGCACCAAATGGCCATATTAGATTAAACATTGAAAAGAGAATAGAAGGGCCTACAATTTTCTGGTAAGTGTTAGGCCTTGCTCTTCTATCCCCTTTCCAATGTTTAATTTAGTGGTAATAAGACATGTTTGAATTTGCAACCTTAATTCTTCAGTCCACTTCTTCATCTATCCTGAGACCTTCTATTTTAATCTTTCAGCTTAAAGTCCCAAAATAATAGCTATTCCAATATTTTTACTAGAATTTGTGAAATTCCCTGCGTTTTCTCAGTCCTCTCAGTTTTTCAGGTGCATGGCAACCCTGTAGGTGGTTACAGAGGTTCCCGGCGTTTGTGTATTTTCCCATTAATATCTATGTAGTAAAATTATTATTATTATTATTATTAGCACCGCGTCTTATTACCCATTCGGGTTATACGCACTTACGCTAATGAGTAATGGTAGGGTGATTGTGAGATGAAATGGAGGACCTACAGTTTAACAGTGGAATCCGAACCACGGTGGAGGCCTGGCATTCCTCACATTCACAAGATTATGTAGTAAAATCTTTATGAGTAAAGATAGTATTTATTTAGCTTTTTTTTTTATTGACAAATGAATTATTATTTTAGCAAGGGACTGTTAAAATACATAATGAATATTCTTCTCTGTTAACAAGAACACATTAAAAAAAGTAGGAATAATGTCACACTGTAATATATTGAGGTCTAAGGGCTGTGGGGGAGAGCTACTTAAATGCCTAAAAATGTGTTATTTGGACCTAGGCTAAATCATGGTTTGAATTAATAAGGAAAGCCAGCACACTTACCTAAAGCCTAGTTCAAAGTGACATACACTTGTCCACAAACATGTGGGCAGATGTATAAAAACTATTTAAATATGGTTTAAAAGCTATTTTGGGCATCTGCCTGCAAACAGAATTAAATGTTTGCGGGCAAATATTTGTCTGCATTTATATTCCATCAAGGATGGAAAAAACAAATACATTTGCTCACACACA
This sequence comes from Timema californicum, assembly GCA_902141385.1. Lineage (NCBI taxonomy): Eukaryota > Metazoa > Arthropoda > Insecta > Phasmatodea > Timematidae > Timema > Timema californicum. Next base: position 16,678 of record CABFOW010006843.1, read on the forward strand.
TGGCAGTGTGGCCAATGTAGCAGACAGAAGTATTCTTAATTTTTATCAATTTCCTTTTGGTGGTATTAACAAACAAAATAAGATAATGGTCAATGTTGGCTATTCATGGCCACTGCCCCCGCCCCCCTTCACTCCTTGTCAATCCACCTGCCAAGATGATATAAGACTCAAAAGATCCAACCAACGTTCAAATACGCTTCAATGTTGAGCTATCTTATTGTAAAATGACGGAAATAATAAGAGGATGAAATAAACAAAAAATCAAACTACTGGAGCTTTTATCAATGAATAAATGTATTGTGTTTTTATAATTTTTAAATGAAGGCTCTACCTTGCTCTAAGACATTTCAACTCGCTATGGTTTTTCAGTGTAAACACTGCCACCTACGTACAATTGCCCAGGTTAATAATAAGCGGCTCTCACAAACAAACTTCACTTGGCTTGTGCATTTGTTTGCAGACATTTGTATTTGGGAATTAAGAATGTTTAGATAAAACTAGGGATGCCAATCTCGATTCTTAGATACCTCGATTCTTTCAAGTATTGAAGAATCAAAAATCTATTTTAATATTTAGATTCTCTATGATTCGATTCTTAGCTTTCTGCCAACTAAGAAAATGGCAAAATTCAAAACAAGTAGTAATTGAATATCTCCGATATTAGTTCATTTGTCATTATTTGCTATTATATTTTGGTTCAATCAACAACCCTATTTGGTGAATTTAAAAGACTTGTCGAAAGCACGAGTCTTTTAAACAATTATTGTTTGTTATACCTTTTTTTAAAATTATTTGACTCGGTGAGACTTTACTTGAAGGTAAAAAGTAGGTACCGTACATTATAATATAATTCCTAATTATTTTATTGATTTGGTAAAATATGCTTTAATACTTGGAAAAAGGATCTTTTTCTTTGTTAAAAAAATAACTTTTGTACTACTGTATTTATATTTTTTAGTTATTTCAGCTCTCATATAAAGTTGAATAAATATGTTTTTAAATGAGATTGGATGCTTGAGAAAATAATAAAATAGGAAATGTTCAAGAATCGGAATCAAATTTGAGAATTGAAGAATCAAGGTTGAACTTAATAATCGAAAATGAGAAAATAAGGTATTGTGACATCTCTGGGTAAAACACTAAAAACACATAAAAAGTGTTTTCATTCTTTTAAGTTTTTTTAATCTAAATAACATTCATTCCAGTATCACTCTTAGTAAGTGTGCTGCTATCCCTTCTAATTTAAACCAAAACACGTTATGTAATTGGTAAAAATCTTAGACCTTTCTTAAAATTAATTTATGATATATTTCATTGTACTTCAAGTTAGGCACGCTGACATATGAAAATTTACGAGACAACACACCCTGAACTCTCGATGGCTTTTTCTTTAGCTGCTTCTATTACCAACTGATTCCTAATGTCTAGCTCACGGCCTTTGTCTGTACTTCGCTCTCCTGTGGCCATCAATGTAGATTCCTCCTCAACGCCCCGAGAGCTCTGACTGCTTGGAGAACAGTCGCTCACTGGCTGTCCCACACTTCCCCCATCTTGAGTGGTACTTGAATGTCTAGATCGAGATTTAGGAGGTGAAGGGGGTGGAACTGTTGAACGGACCAACGCTTGTTGCTGACGCTTTATAGCAAGCAGCTTGTTCAGGACATTCACCTGAGGATGGAGACCCATCATGAAGGGTTTGTAGCCAAGACTGGGAAAACAAAACGAAACATGTTCAGCACTTGTAGATTTTAAGTATGTTATAGGCAAACATTATTATTCAGCTTTTCCAAGAGCACACCAAACTCTGATACAGGTTTGATCTTAACTGGTTGTATTAGAAAGTAGAGATAGATCGAATCCACTATTTCTCGAATCCGAATATACATTTTATTCTCAAATCTGAATCATAATAAATTGTTAGAAATTTTAATGATTTACAAATAGACCTACATTACACAATATAGGCCTAAAATGTAAATTAAGATTTATTTCGATCATGCTTTCAATTTTAATCAACCCCAAAAGCACCCCTCGCAAAATAATGGTTATAATCAGGCCAAATTAAAAAATCTAGACTCATATTATTGTTTAAAAATCAAATCAATCAGAACTCGAGTGTCTTTTAATTATTATTAAAAGTGTTGATCGAATGGGGTGGGCACCATTACATCACAAGTCCATTAAGTCGCATTTTGGGAACAAATACATTGCAAGTCCATTACATTGCGTTTTGGGAACAAATACATTGCAGGTCCATCACGTCGCATTTCCCCCACCTATCTATATACAGCTAACCCTACTCTGACATACAACCAATAGGATTGAATGGGCGTATATATACAATTACATCACAAGTCCATTACATCACGTCACATTTCTCCACCTATCTACACACAGCTAACTATATTGGCCAACACGATCCCAACAAGTTGTGTTACAATATAAACACACTCACAACTAGCCAACTTGTTGCGCCAACATCCTGGGAGCTCCACCTTTTTTTAAGCAGTCTACACATTTATAGCCATGGATAACGATGTATTACTTGCCATTTCTTCATTTAATGTGGTGACAGGAAGTGTACCTTTCAGAAGAACCAAAACTTAAGAAACGGTAGGGCGTTCGAAGTTTTTTTTTGCTAGACGTCGAATTGAAGGTATGTACATTGGAATAATGAGTTACCTACATTTGTAAAGTGGAGTTGATAGCTCTATACACATGTAACATCACAAAGAACAGAATACTTTTGATATAAATCAATTAAGAATCTAGTAGCCGAAGCTATTATTATTTAAGTTTTTTAGTGAGGAATTCTCCATCTAGATATCATATTCTGAAAATTGAAAAATGACACCTGGACACGGGTCCCGGGGTTTGATTCTCGTGTGTAGGTGTAATTTTTCAATTTTCAGAATTTAAATCAAGTATTTTAACTGTATTAGCCTTGTTCCATTCCATGATCATAAAATTATGCAAGCCCCGATTTTAAAAGTTAAACTAATCTGAAAATAAAACACACTCTTCACCAAGGTAAGACACTCATTCAACTCGAAAGGCATGCACAGAACCTCCCAACTCGGCCAACATGTTGGGTTGGTCGTTTATTATCTCTAACAAATGATCAAACACAACTAAACAAAACTTGTTGTCTCTGACCGGCTCGCCCAACACCAACATTGTTGGGAGTGCGTTTATATTGTAACACAACTTGCTGGGATCATGTTGGCCAATATGGTTAGCTGTGTGTATAGAGGTGGAGAAATGCGACGTGATGGACCTACAATGTATTTGTTCCCAAAACACAATGTAATGGACATGCGATTTAATGGTATACACCCAATCAAATGAGTTAAGTTTTTAAAAAAACATGTGAAATAAACAAACAGATTAGACTAGTTACCTTTTGATCAACTTTAATCATCATTGAAGGATTATAATTTATTTTAATAATAAATTATTATTATTAGCACTGCGTCTTACTACCCGTTTGGGTTATACGCACTTACGCTAATGTGTAATGGTAAGGTGATTGTGAGATGAAATGGAGGACCTACAGTTTAACGTGGAATCCGAACCACGGTGGAGGCCTGGCATTCCCCACACTCACAAGATGTCTTGTCAGAGGTGAAGGAGGAGTTTGGTAATCAGATAAATCTGTGCCGGGACTGAGGATTGAACCCCGGCCGCCAGCACAGAAGTCTGACACCTTACCCCTAGACAGCCAGGTCACCCCTTTAATAATAAATAAAAAAACAAATACAAACAGATTAAAACAACATTATTACCAATTAAACATAAATTAGAAATAGTGAACTCAATAATACCCAAGTGTGTTTTAATATGATTTTCTTTTATATTTATTATCATTCTTTGAATAGAAAACAAAAAAATATATTCAATTCATGCGATATATTGCTTTCTGAGATTACATTTTATTTAAAACACAAACATATTTTCGGCTCTTGCAATATATTCATTCCCATTTTATTAGGCAGAACTACATTTGAATATTCTTACAATTACTTCAATAACATATTTAAAAAAAAATAATAAACGCTTAATTCAAATTATGAATTAGCAAGTCGTTATTTGATTCTTTAAACTCGATAGCGCTTACTGAGTGAACAGATTACCTGAGTTGATTCTAAACAAACAATCAATATACAATATGTAGACCAGTAAGCATAAATAAACAGTTTTATCGGTGTCTAACTGTTGAGAGTATTTATTTTTCATGAAACCCAAAAAAGTATCTAACTTAAAGATCGTATGAAATAAATTGGGGTTATTTGCATAGTTGGTGATAATTAAAACCAGTTGGGTTATAAGAATTAACAGTCATATTTATTTTGTCATCCCTCCAGCATGTAAATATACATCATGGCGGCTGACTTTGTATTGTGTGTAATGTGTTATTTCTGTTTAAAAAAAAGACATGATTTTTTTGATTTATTTAAAGTTTATTTGTAAATCTAGTTTTGATTTTCCGTTTTTGAAGAGTTTTAATGCATTCATTAAAATATTTACAAGATTGTTCGTGAGGTGAAAAAGTTTCAGAAGTGCTGTAACTGTCGACTCCAAGTTTCCCATAGAGGTGGGAGGATGGATGGAGTATTAGGCATGTTAGATTTTCTACACCTAATAATTATCATTATTAAAAAAACAGTATTGATGCTTTTCTCTTTTGTTTGACAAAATAATGATTACGGATTAAGTTGTGCTTTTCAAGTAGGTCTAACTAAGTACTTTTTGAATTCAAAATATTATGCTTTGTTTATGAGGTGAAATACTCGACCATCGAATCCAGTAAAACATTGAATCCTCGAATCTTGAATACTTGTCAGGATTCGGTGGATTCGAAGATTCGAGTGGCCCATCTCTATTAGAAAGGCTTTGAGTTAAATGTCGAAAAGTTGTTTATCTTCTTCCAAGGTGAGTATCTTTATTTTTTCCCTTTTTGTACTATTATTTAGGTTTGATAATACCATAATATTAATAATAATGAAATGATATAAAAAATACCTGCACTTATCAGAATAGTAAAATAACATACACGTGATTAGTGCATTCATAATACTGTACTCCTTCAGACTGAGAAGTGTGAAGGCTCTGTCTAATTTTTTTTCAATTTTTTTTTTCACAAATCAAGTTGATCATTGACAAAATCATTGGCAAAATCGGCTAAGCAGATGATCTGATTATAATTTGGCCCACTGATTCTTAGCACCAATATTTTGAAAAATGTGTTAATACTGCACATATATGATATCAGTGACTCATAATTGTTAAGCTCTTGGCAGACAGCCTTGTTCTTTGTGCTGTCTTTAGGAGGGAGTTGTGAGGTGTCTGATAATGTATTCTAAGTATAGAGTTACTTCTTTTTTTAACAAGTGAGACAGCTTGTTTGAGTGAGAGAGAAGAGAAGAAGTCTTGCAATGGTTGCAATTAGCTGAACCATGCAAGGAAGAATAAAGGCAAGCTAAAACTGGGGAGGATTCAGGAGAAACTAGGACTGGGGAATATTTAAGGCAAGCCAAAACTGGGACAGATTCAAGGGATGCTAAAACTGGGGAAGATTCAAGAAAAGCTAAAACTAAAAAACTATTGGAGGTTTCAAACTAACTAATATATAAAGTCTTCCTTTTATTTAAGTACTTAAATTTATTTATCAGTTTATTATTTAAAAAATTATTTTTCTATCAATTATGCTTTTTAAAATTCCAATTAATGTAATGAACAATATATTTATATAATTCTAAAATAAAATTTCTATACAAAATTGGTACAAACTTAAATACGAGAACTATAAAGTAAATTTGCTTAAACCAATAGCTTTTAAATGTGTTGGGTCTAGTGATACAAGTGAATTATATTTGAATTGAGTATTAAGTTTTCCTTTAAACTTGTATGAGCAAACCTACTATAATGGACAAAATAAAAATGACCTAGATTAAAGTAATTGTTTTTAGTATTATCTTTGCATATTATCATTGTTATATTTAAAGGAAAAACTAAATGATTGGCATCAGTGATCGGCCTAATCAACAACAAATAATTCATTTGCATCAAAATGATCGGCACATCCTATATAATTTAGAGGAAATGTACTCACATCTGTGTGAGAGAAGAGTGGAAAACTATTTAGGGAAACACTTCTTAAGTAAACACGACAGGGATTTGAACCCAGATCTCCCTGCCATCAACAGTCCAGTTTACTGCGAGTGTGACATCTTAGACCACGCTATCACCAAAGTGGGTTTTATGTATATTGAATCAAACTATTCAGTGGTCTTTTTTCCATTATTAATCTAGTTTATCGTTTAGAAATGTCACTAGACAAGTTTGATGCGATAAGACTTTAGACACCTGGAACCAAATGATGGCATCAAAACAGGACCTTTTACAACACATTTTATTAGTTATTAGCTAACATTTTGAGATATGAGAGGGAATATCTCACCATTCAGTGCTGCTCCAATGACACAACAGTTGAAACCCTTCCTTAAGTCTCTGCACTGCCTCAGATGATTGGTCTGGGGAGCGAGCCGCATTTATGGTGCGCAACACTGCCATCGCATCCCGCAACAACACTGAGATGATCAACGACCATTCAAGACAACTGGCTTCCATAAACAGCTGAAGAAGATACCTAAACAACACAAGTATGTATTGCTATACTTTTTGATTTGAGTTATACACTAAGTCTGTCATGAATGAGGATTAAAACAGGAAAGAATGATTTTTATATTTACCATCTGTAATAAAAAGTCATTGGTGAAGTCGCGAGCAAATAAAATAATTTTTGTATTTTATTTTTGCTTATAACTTTAACATTTACTGTTAAATTCCACATTTTTATATTATCATTTTATCAAAAATCATCTAAAATAGCCTCTTATAAGATTATACAGTATAAAAGTTGTTAATATTATTATTATTAGTAGCACCGCGTTTTACTACCCCTTCAGGTTGTACACACTTAAGCTAATGTGTAATGGTAGAGTGATTGTGAGATGAAATGGAGGACCTACAGTTTAACATGGGATCCAAACCACGATGGAGGCCTGGCATTCCCCACATTCCCAAGTTGTGATTAATACACATCTTGTCAGAGGAAAAGAAAGGGTTTGGCAATCAAATAAATCTGTGCCGGAACTAAGAATTGAACCTCGTAGCCCCAGCATAGCAATCTACACCCTAACCCTAGACCGCCAGGGCACCCAATATAAAAGTTATCAACTTCAAATGTCAGCAGGCAGAGAAAGCAAAAATTTTCAGTGGCAAAAATGTTTAAAAGATTTTTTTTTATATATATATATATATATATATATAATATAGATCAATTGGTATAAAAGATATAAAAACCCTGGATTGAGTAGAAATTAGAATGGATCGACAATTAGGGAACTTATCTATATTTCCATCATAACATGAAAGAGTTAAGAACACATTAAATTAATATAATTCACACATATATATATATATATATATAATACACACATATATATATATATATAAAAAACACATAAAAATAACATAATATAAACTTATAAGTTTAAGTCAAGTGTGAAGTAAAGGCAAAAAAAACAGATTAGATATAGGTTATAATAACAGAAGTTTAAAAATTGGAAATATTGAAAAGTGAAGTAAGAAATTAGGTTGAATATAAATTGAATTCTATTCTTATCTGTTCTTTAATCCCCTTGTTCCCTATTCCTTAAATGCAGGCACATTCCAGCCAAAGTTCTCGACATGTTTTGGCGCTACATCGGCACCATCATCAGGACAGTTAACGACTCATAATATGAGTCCTTCCAGCTGTGATGGAGTTTTGTTTACAGCTGACATACCCTAATTGTAAATCCATTCTAATTTCTACTCAATCCAGGGTTTTTATATCTTTTATACCAGTTGATCTTTGGACTTTATATTAAACTCCAAATTTCAAAATCTGTTCCACATTGAATTCTATTATTATATTTAGAAGTTGTTTCCTTATTACATTTCATTATGTTCTTAAAAAATACATAGTAGTGTAATTATACTGTTTTGGACCCCTCCTATATATTCAAAAAGTCATGGATGAAGTGTATTTTTCTTTAAAGAACTGTATGTAAAGTTTCCTTTTAATACTTTGTTCATGGAAAATCACGCATTTTCAAAAGTAATTTCAATGTATTGTGTTTTAAAACGTTCTTTCTTTAAAAAAACCAACTTCGTTGTATTTGAAAATTCATGTGACATGCTGGCTTCCTTTACCCAATAGGAATCTAGCCTTCACAACATCAATTTGCCAGGAGTTCTTCTATTAGTTAATTTTAACACTGGAGACAAGGGGTCCAAGAAGCAAGAGAAGCAATTGTCATATATAAGTAGCTTGTGAAAACCTAGTTTTAAACTGCACAGATCAGGCTCTCCGAGTCAGTCTGTAAATGAACAAAAACTGTATCAATTTAATATCAAATCTACATTACCGAAAGTGTAATCATATAAATAATTTGTGTGCAACATTAAAAGTTTTACTCTTTTTCATAAGAATAAAAATTACATATAATCAGATCACATAATCATGTACAAGTGCACAGCAAATCATGTACAAGTGCGCAGCAAAGCATACACGAAGCGTCATCATCATAAAACCTGGTATCATTATAATTACTGCTCACTGTAAAGCATACACGAGTCCACATACTTATAATCATCATTTAAAATCCGATTTCACTATAATTGATGCCCAATCGCGGGAAGATATCGTTATAATTGGTGCCCAATCGCAGGGAAAATATCACAATAAAATCCAAATATCATCATAGTAGAAATACTGTACATACATTACACAGTTAAAAATGGTGCTGAACCAAAACAATAAGCAAAGGAAGGAGACATTTAATCATTATATTCACCTTTTGCCCTTGAATAATGAGTGTTTTGGATGTTGGTGTAAATCTGATGTGTTTTACTTGGGTTTCAAGAGCAATGAATCCTCACAAAAGCAAGCTGGGCACCAACATTTCCAAATTTGTAAGTTTATATAACTGTCTATACTCTACCTCAGTTTTACTTCAGCCTTTGCAGATCCGCGACTCGAAAGTTCTTGTGTAAGTTGATCCAAAGCAAAGGAGCTTGGTATATCATTCCAACGAGTATCGCTCGAGTCTGAAACATAGTGTTCTCGCTCTTCACCCCAAAAGGAACTTTCTTCACTCACTACACTGCTCTCATCTGAAAACATATATTGGCAAAATCATCTCACTTTAAGAGACATAAATACAAAAAAGACATTTGATTAATAGGAATGTGTAATACCAGTTTTTCAAGTCTACATTTGAAAATATATTTCTGGACTGTTTCTGAAATTAAGACTGGTTTATTATCATACATTAAAATGAAACCTAGGGCAGGAGATTAAGTGATAACAATCACTTTTCTTCAAGGCCATTACCTCTTTTGTCCAATGGCAATAATATAAAGTGTGAGTTGTGTCCTTGTGTCCATTGTAAAAGACATACTGTGATTGTTCCTTTTATGTGTTTCTATCCATCTTTCTTGTACCTGCTTCCAAATATAATGCAATTACTTCTTAGTAATAATATTATTGATAATAAATCATCCAAAACCTTGAAGAAGATGAGGCAGGAGTTGAGCCTCGACTATCGCACTACTAGGGTATTCACTCGGTAGCAGCATGCTGTGAGGGTAGTTCATGGGTCCTGCTAGGCCTACAGGAAGGTTGGAGTTTGACATCGCTAAAAAGGCATCATGATGCCCCCCAGGATAGCTTGTATAGCCGCTATCCCCCACCCTGCTTCCCAAATGACCACCAATAACATCCAATGTCAACGACTTCATGCGATCTTCTATAGTTGGTGAAGATGGTGATGCTTGAGAAGATCCTGTTGTGGAAATGAAAAGATACATAGCAAAAATGTATCATTATCATCTTGAAAACAAGAATAATTACATTTTCTTTAGAATTGAACCCATACCACATTTTACTGATAAATGCTAACAATGACACCCTAATTTGGGTTTCAATTTTATTCATACTTTTACTTGAGTAGATTTAATTACTAAATAATATTCCACTAAATTTTATTTTACAATTTTAGCACCAAATTTTGATAAATTCTTCAACACACTAATGATGTTTGACCTTGACTTAGGATGTTTTAAGATCACTATCAGTAATAGATTTTATTTTTTTATTTTATTCAATTCCTACAAAATTCAAGAAAATGAACTACTAGCCATTGAGATAAGACCAAGATTTTTTTTTGGGAGACTTTTGAGTTTCACTATTTTTCAAGTGAAAAAGTGTATAAAAATTATATCCAATGCTTTGCAATATAAGACAAGCGTTTTATAAGAGTATCCAGGACTATTTACAGCATTCAATTATTTTTAATTGGAGAAAAGCTGGACATAGATATTTTCTAAATATATTTTTACCCGAAGCTGAGGACTTGCGAGGCAAATAGTAGGACACTGGCAGCTGCAGAGTAGGATAGGGCCACTGAAAGTCTGAATGCAACTGTTTCAGCACCCCTACAAAATCATCGACACGGGCCACACGATCTCGTTCCCGGCCCAGCCATGAGACCAAGTGGAAGTCCAGGTATGCAGCGAAATGACCCAAGTCTGTCAGACGATGGGCTGATAGAAGACGGCGTGCATGGCGTTGTAAAATCACATCGATGAAGAATTCCTCCGCTGAGCCGGAAGGTTCTCTATGGGTCACATAAACATACACCTAATTAAATGTTTTAAGAAAAACCTTTAGATACTGTAAAATGTAAATGTGGATGAAGGTAGATAGCTTGAAAAAGTGGTTTAGACCTTGGGTTTTTTTCTAAGTCAGGCACAACATCTAGTCCCAAGGCATTAATTCATCACAGTGAAAGGGTAAGCCCACATTTCACCAGTGATACATTTTTCAGCCATGCCAGGAATCGAACTAGGAACCCTTAGTTCAGTAGAGAAACACACTAGAGACTGAGCTAAGGTAAACAACACAGAATGACGCTGTAATATATATTTGAAAGAAGGTACAGAAAAATTGGTTTTCTCTTTTAAGAAGTTGTGTTGCACGTTTTACACTCCTTCCTGATGAATTCCGATAGAATGAAACCTAGGTCAGAGGATTGGGTGGTGAGATCAATTTTCTTAAAGAGGCAGCCAATACTTCTTTGTCCAATGGCTGCAATGTAAAGTGTGAACTGTGTTCTTCTTTTCATTGTAACAGCTATTTTGTGTCCGTTCCTTTTAGAGGTTTCTATCCACCTTTCCTGTACCTTCTTCCAAATATATGTAGCGACAAGCACTGACTGCAAACGAGCAGGCAGGGGGGAACGTTGCCCTTAAAAGTTATAACGGGACAATTCTCCCTCCCCTAGTGTTGGCAACAGATCCCGGCAGCCGGGTAGTGTGAGCTCTGGCCTTGGAGCGGTGACTAGCCTGGTACTTACTGCATGTGAACGTGGAATAAAGAAATATTACACTGGTGGCATGCGGTGTGTGTAATAGTTTCGTATAAAAGTGATACGCTTAGAACGATAGTTTATTATTAATTTATAATCTAGTACTGTTATTAATTTGAGTGTTTAGTAGTAGATGTGCTTCCAAAACCATTACATATTTTTACTATTATTATGTTTTCTGTATTTTGTGCGTGTGTGCTACCTGGTAGCTAGTGCGACCGAACGGTACTCTTCACTATTATAGATAATTGTGACGGTATTTATTATTTAGCGCAATGGCTGGTTCAGATTTGTTTCCTTCCAAATTTAGTGGGGATACGGATGAGTCGTTTGAAGAATGGCTCTCTACTTTCGAGCTATTGGCCGCAGGTAATGGGTGGCAGGAGGAATCACGTCCTTGGTTTTTGGGACTATCCCTTACTGGGTCAGCGCAAAGCGTCTACCGTTCTCTCACAGATAAAGA
>CABFOW010006844.1:0-28612 GCA_902141385.1 Timema californicum
TTTGGCACTACGTCTTACTACCCGTTTGGTTTATACGCTTATGTACAAATTACGCTAATAGTTTTAAGACGACCCGCCTCGGTGGCGTAGTTATCTAACGCGCTTAGTCGTGTTGAGCTCGACTGCCGAGCACGGGGAGATCGAGGCTTGAATCTAGGTCTGGTGAACTGGGGGAGGTTTTTTTCTAAACGGTTCTCCACTCTCCCTCCACGCAAATGCGGGTTCACTTCCTCTAAATTCAACCTACCCATTTACTAATCTCCATTAGCGTAACTTAGTACGTAAGCGTATAACCCGAATGGGTAGTAAAACGTGGTGCTAAATAATAATAAAAGTTTTAAGGAGTAGGAAGGTAATAGTTAGAGGAAGTATACTCGCATTTGCGTAGAGAGAGAGTAGAGAACCACTTTATAAAAAATACTTTCAGTACACCCGGCCGAGATTCGAATCTCTATCTTTCCGTCACCGGCAGTCTAGTTTATTGCGAGAGTAGCGCGTTAGACCACGCTGCCACCGAGGTGGGTACCTTCTTATTAGTTGCATTATCGGTTGTGCAACCGCCTCTACTTCAGATAATGTATAGTTATTATATTTTTATCCCGTGAATCATTGAATAGTGCTGTATAAAAAAAAAGACCTGACAAATAAACGTCCGTTAGAGGTTTCCCTTTATTTCCTCCATTGGTTGTCAGCTTCCGGTTGGTCTCATGAATGGATAACACGATTAGAGGGAGACACATTTAATCGACACCCGTTTCCAGAAGTAATTTCAATGTATCGCGTTTTAAAACTTTATTTCTTTATTTAAAAGACCAATTCTGTTGTATTTGAAAATTAGGAGACATGCCGGCTCCCTTTACCCGATAGTAAGCTAGCCTTCACAACAGCAGGTTGCTAGGAGTTCTATTAGTTAGTTTTAACACTAGTGACAAGGGGTCCAAGAAGCAAGGAGTAGGTCATATATAAGCAGCTTGTGCGTATAAATCCAGCCAGAAAAAAATATAGTAGTATCACACGGAACATATTAATTTTCAGCGAGAAAATCTCATAATGTAACAGCACTGGCTCAGGCTTTCCCCGTCAGTTCGGAAATGAACACAACTGTATCCATGCCAATTTTATAATAATATAAGTGCAACTAATAAAATAAATCGTGTGCACTGTTAAATCTCTACTAATTTCGACAGTCAACCAATCAGTAATCCTACAGTGAGAAATGTAAAAATGAGATCGTCATAGACGTGTGATAGATAACAAGTGCGTAGTAAGACATGCACGCGTTATCATCATCATCATCATCATCATCATCCTAAAACTAGATATTAAAATTACTGCCCAACCGTAAGGTGTACAAGGGTCCACATCCGCATCATCATCAGTATATTATTATTATTATTAGCACCGCGTCTTACTACCCGTTCGGGTTATACGCACTTACGCTAATGTGTAATGGTAGGGTGATTGTGAGATGAAATGGAGGACCTACAGTTTAACGTGGAATCCGAACCACGGTGGAGGCCTGGCATTCCCCACATTCACAAGATGTCTTGTCAGAGGTGAAGGAAGGGTTTGGTAATCAGATAAATCTGTGCCGGGACCGAGGATTGAACTCCGGCCGCCAGCACAGAAGTCTGACACCTTACCCCTAGACAGCCAGGTAACCTTATCATCAGTTTAAAAACCGGTATCACGATAATTGGTGCCCAATCGCGGGGCGAATATCACTATAATATTAATAACATGTTAGCACTCCTTGCCCGTAGTTACCAGAAAATTAAACTTCAGATAGCTTCTAGAGGCATTTCAATTTCGGAATTTTTCTTAACCGGCTACATTTGGGGGAGTACGGCCTTGGAATAGAACCTAATTTAGAGGTGGTACATGTAGAACCAGACATCTTAAGGTGGGGACGTAAGGGACGCGAGAAAAGGATAAGTGTTTTTACAGTTTTTATAGCAAAACTTTTTTTGCTAAAATAAATAAATATTGCCCCAGTATAAACATAGTTTAACTATCTTCACACGGTGATATCAACAGTTGTTGAATATCTGTCATGAGCATAGCGACATTAGATGAGAAACTTTTTAAATGAAGACAAAGAGTTGTCATTAAATTCCAGCATACCCTTGACAGATATTCATGAACTGTTGATATCACCATGAGAAGAAAATTAAACTCTATGTTTTTACTAGAGTAATATTTGATTTGTTTTTACCAAAAAATGTGTGCTATAAAAATATAAAAACAACAACCATTACTAAAGTTGTACAATTTTTAAATATTTGAGATTCTAAATAATATTTAAAATTCGGATTCGAACCGTCTCTAATTATTCTATTGTTAGATATATTCTTTATAAAAACAATCAAAAATGGCAGCTGCGGATCACGTGACGTTATGAATCCGTGAAAATTAGAGCATTTCTAGCTTTCAGATAAGGTTCTTTATATAGCAAATTGAACGTCTTTAACAAAGAATGAGGAACTACATTGCTCTCAGCCGAGATTTGCCCCCGAGTCTTCCACACCAATATTCTAGCTCTCTCTCTCTCTTACATTGCCGTGACCTTGAGAAACCTCGACGGAACATACCAGCTGAGGTCGATTCGTGATCGGAGAGGTTGTAACTGACGGCTAGAAGAAGATTTGGATTGCAAACAAAGACCGAAAGTCACAAATGTCACTGCTATATTATTAATAAAAATTGTTTTATCAAACGAGTTTAACGATACTTCCTTAAGGATTACTATATAAACTATAGTTAGCCTTTTAGTAACTTATTGAAAGAACAAAATATATCGGGTGACTTGGCGGTCCAGGTGTAACGTGTCAGACTTCTGTGCTGGCGGTAGGGGTTCAATCCTCGGTCCCGGCATAGATTATTTGAAATTATAAAATCCAACAGTTTCTTAGATAATGACAAATATCCTTTTTTTTAAATTGAGGGGCTGGGAAATAATGGGAACAAAGATGCTACTTTTTTCTCTCAATATGTTTCTGTAACAGTGTATATTATTTCATTTATACTCGTCGATGGAATGTTTCTGCAACAATGTATATTGTTTCGTTTAACATATATTACTAGTTTTGAGTAAATATCTCCATTTTTAGATAAAGGATCACACTGTACTTTTTTTTTCAAAATTTTTATAAATGTTTTATTTGCATGTCTGTCTGTTATTTGTTCCTGTGCCCAGGTCTACAGCCCTAGCCGTTTGATGGAATTTATCCTTATCGGATGTAATTTTCACTCGCCTATTCACGCAAATACGGGTACACTTCCTATATGTTCAACCTTTATTATTCTTAACTATTTAACGTAATTATATGCACGTAGACCGAACGATTAGTAGGCTAAGATAAAACATAAATGTAGTTATTTATAAAACTTATGAAGCCGTTAGGGATATTTTCATGTTTTCCTTGTTAAATATTCATGGCATCGTGTTTTTTGTTTTGTTCTAGGACTAGAAGCGGATGTGACGCGTCTGTTACGTTCTCATCGCCGACCACAATGGAGGAAAGTGAAGAAACTAATATAGTCGCCGTCGCATTCGATAAGAAGCGTGTGAAGATGGACAGGTCAATCAGTCTGGAGCCGAGCAACAAGAGAGGCTTCAGGTTCACTCGAGCCGTCAAAAGCTTGAAGGTGGAGAAGCCCTTCACGGTCATGAGAAACAACAACACGACCCCCGGCATCCGGAACCGGTGGCTAAGCTACCACGTCAAAGGCACTTCCGACATCTCGGACGTGCAGATGGAGGACGGGACTAGCGCCGGGTTAGTGAACCACGGCCAGTCGCCTCCGCCTTTCGACGACACCGTCTACTTCGAGAGCTTCGAGGATGTCTCTACCAGTAATGAGCTGAGCGTGAAGATATGTTCAGATTACATCAGACAGAATCTCTTCGAGATGATGAAGACCTCCGCGGGTAACGACCAACTGCTGCAGAAGATAGAGGCCGGAGAGGTGACAGGCGATAACGTCGGGCGGGTGTTCGCGACGGCTAGCCAGATGGAGAAGAACATCGCCTTGCTCTGGAGCGCGTACCTCATACTCAAAGACGTCGTGGACGGTCTGTTGAATTGTGGGGCGGACATCGGATTCTGCGAACCTTCTGAAGGTTTCAGCGCCTTGCATCTGAGCGCTTTCAGCGGTGGGCTGGAGTGTTGTAGGCTCCTCATCGACAAAGGGGCCTCCGTCAACCTGAGGATGAAGTCCTACTCGCCCCTTCACAGCGCCGCGTTTGGAAACGCTCCCGATGTGGCCAGGCTGCTGATCAGATGCGGTGCAAAATCAAACATAAACTCCGAGAGGCATGGTAACGGGGATGGTCTCTACGGGAGCCCTCTTCATTCGGCGGTCAAAGCCAACGCCGTGGAATGCATCCAGCTGTTGATCGACGAAGGCGGGTGTGACGTGAACGAGAGGGGACCTAGCGGCAATTCACCTCTTCACTGCGCTGCCGACCTAGGCCATGAGGATTGTCTGAAGATCCTTCTGGAAAGCGGAAAGGCCGACCTCAACGTGAGGACGAGGGACAAGGAATGCACGGCTCTGCACCTCGCCGCCGAGGATGGTTACATCAACTGTGTGACCCTCCTCTTAGAGAAAGGGGCGGAGGCTGATGCAAGGAACTACCGTGGTCAAACCCCGCTGCATCTGGCGGCGAAGAACCAGTCTCTGGAGTGCGTTGAGACACTACTGAAAGTCGGTGGCTGCGACGTGAACGCTGTCGATAATGACCATCGCACGCCCTTGCACGCGGTAGTTTGTAAGACGTTGTTCGCGCTCGACATAATCGAAACATTGATCAGTTGGAGAGCCGACGTGAACTTCAGGGACAAGTACGGCTACACCCCGTTGCACGTCGCGGCCCTGAACGAACTGTCGCAGTGTGTCGAGACGTTGATATATCACGGCGCAGACGTCACGGCCAAGAGTAACAACGGGACCTCAGCCCTGAACATAATAAGGCGCAAGACGCCGGTAGCTCTCAGGATGATTTATCAGAAACTGGACAGTTCTATCTCCATGCACGACCCAGAGGCAGGGAACAGAGAAGTTGAACTCAAGTTAGACTTCCGTGTTCTCCTTACACACCCCAAGGAAGGTGAGATCTGCTTCCTGAGCACTTTTGTTGAAGAAGGGCAAAAAGAGATTTTGGAGCATCCTCTTTGCCAAGCTTTCTTACATTTGAAATGGCAAAAAATCCGTAAATACTATTTAACTAGACTGATTCTGTACGGTATTTTTGTCATGGCTTTGACTTGTTATGTTTGGGCAGCTCTTGCTCATGACTGTTACATGGTGGCAATGAATTATACACTTAATAACGAGTCAATTATAACTTCAAACTGTGAACGTTTCATCGGATCAAGTTTTATTAGTAATTATCCAAGGACTGTGGAAATTATATGGTATGTGCTCGTGTTTATAACCATATGCGAGATCATCAGGAAACTCTATGGGATCTCTGGGTATACATATAGTTTTATAATAAACTATCTGTACCAAGTGGAGAACATTGTGGAATGGTTTGTAATAATTAGTGTTTTTTTGGTGTCCTTTGTTTATACTAAGCAAACCCACAGTTGGCAGAACCATATCGGCGCCATTGCTGTACTGTTAGGTTGGACCAACCTGATGGTGTTGATCGGGCAGCTACCCATGCTGGGTTCTTATGTGGCCATGTACACCAAAGTGCAATGGGAGTTCCTCAAACTGTTGGTAGCCTACGCCTGTCTATTAATTGGCTTCACGATAAGCTTCTGTGTCATATTTAATCACTCCAAGTTTTTCAAAGACCCTCTCATAGGCATAATCAAAGTCCTTGTTATGATGACGGGGGAGCTGGATTTCGGCGACTTTTTGTTACCAAAGAAGCCGGAAGAGAATCCTTTGGCCGTCACCGCACAAATCACATTCGTGCTATTCTTGCTTTTTGTCACCGTTATCCTGATGAACTTGCTTGTAGGTATAGCTGTCCATGATATTCAAGGCCTCAAGAAAACAGCAGGCCTCTCAAAACATGTCCGCCAAACTAAACTCATAGCTTACATCGAACTGGCTTTGTTCAGAAGCTATCTACCCAAGTATTTCTTAAATCTGTTGCAATGGACTGCGCTCGTCTCCCCCTCGGCCTACAGGGTGGTTTTACAAGTAAAGCCTCTCAATCCCAGAGAGAAGAGGTTACCTCCAAGCGTGCTACATAAAGCGTACGAAGTGGCCAAGATCCGGAAGAAACAAGTGTTTACAATATCTTCGCAAGGGTCCAATGCCACCACTTCAACCTACCTTAAGTCCATCGCGTCCACTTGGTGCTCGAACAAGAAAACTTCGGTGAGTGCTGCAGGAGACTCGGAAACCATCACTCAGTTGAGGAAAGAGATCGAAGACATGAAGTTGATGCTTGATAAAAATGAAGAAACTATGCAGAAATTGCTCTATAAAAATGAAGCATCCATGCAGCGATTGCTCGATTTAAATGAAACTACCGTGCAGCGATTGCTTGAAGCTGTTAGTAAAAAGTGTAGTGAATGTTAGAATCTGTACAGATTGAAGTTGTGGAGTTATGATTAGGGCATCACCTCATTGAAGACTCGAATTGTTTCAAAGCCAATTGACCAATCACGTCCCTGTGTCATTTTCTCAAACTATAAACTCACCAATATCGGGAAGATATTACTCTTTTTTCCACCATGTAATGGTGTAACTGTGCAATAAACTGTGTATTGCTTGTCTCTATACTGGAAAAGGTATACTGAAGGTACTGTTGTAACCTCACCATATAAGGATAGTCAGAAAGTTTCGATTTGTTACTATACAACATGTAGCAGCATTTACATAATAGATCAGGTGATCCGTCTTTAGACAGGTTCATTGCCTTGTCCAACTTGAGGCCCCCCAGCATTCCCTATTAGCAGGGTGTATAGAAAATAAAATAAATAAATATTTACATACATGTTTACTTTATCTACAATGCACGAAAAAAAAAAGATTAGTACCAAATTTATGATATGGTTCTGTCAAATTTTTTATTACTGAATATTGCCCACTGACGTGACTGATTTAGAAAACTTAATATAATATTATGTTTGCCACTTCTAATAAACCTTCATACATGTATAAGTATTGACTATCTGTGTATAAAGAAAATGTTTCCTAGAAATGCATATCCGCAGACATAAAAACTGAGAAATTTGTCTTAAGAATTCTAAATTAAGAACACACTTAAAAATGGCTCAATGTTTCAATTATTTTAATCCATTTTATAAAGGTGTGAGTAAAAAATAAGATGTTAAGTATTTTATTAATCACCAATAGGCCTATGTCAATTAAATGTGTAATCAAATGATTATGGTTCATTTAATCATTCAACAAACTAATGTATATGTTCACTATAGGAACAAAAAAGGTCAACAACATAATTATGCTTTTAGTTTATTATTGTTTAGAAGCAAGATTATTTACTTTTGCTGTATATAAGATATTTTTGTATACTTAGTGACTTAGTTATTTTTTAAATCTAATTTTGTATATTTTGTTAAATAAAAAAACAAATAGTTGATTATATTTAAAACATTTTTTTGGGGCATTTATAGCAATAACCACTTTAATTTAATTTTAGCACAAATTATTTTATTGAAGAAAATGTTTGGTGAGCTGGGTACTCATGTCAAACTGTGATGGAAGTTGAAAAGTTTAAGGACATCATAAATAAATTCAATAATTGATTTGGTAGATACATTTTAGTAGAACCGCAAAGGTGTTAATACAACCTAAGGTGTCAGTTTCACAATAGACTGGTTTGTTGGCGAGTGTGAAGGTCAAGGTTCGATACTCGGCTGGATATATTGGGACTGGATTTCATTTATCTGCTAATCACGTTACTTTCTTAATCCTCACCCCATTATTTATTAGTATTACTATATATTAATTTTTGATACATAGTTATCAAGTAAAATTTCACTTTCCCGTGGAATGCCAAGTACAGAGAAAGTCTTGTGATAATGACATGTAAAATCTTGGATTTAAATGGAAATGTTCTTTTCATGTCACAACAATTTTAATAAATAAGGTGTTTTTTTTGCTTGTCTGTCTAAGAAATGACTTATCTAGAGCTTAGATACAGCCCAATTTTCATAAAAGTTTTCTCTGACATAGAGAAAAGATATGAGATCTACCTTTATGTATTTATACATAAAATAACAATAAAAATATAGTAAAATGTAATCAATGTTGACTGGAAACAGATACTTTGTTCGGATCAAAAGAATATTTATGATTAAGACCAATACAGTTTAGTTTTGACAGTTAGCGTTGCTATTAGACCTTTAGTCCAATTTTCATAAGAAGCTATAAAAGTTAACATATTCTGAACATTGAAAAATGAATGACACCTGGACACGAGAATCTAACCCGGGACTTTTGACTTAGTACGCCAATGATCTAACCACTGAGCTATCCAGGAATCGTCCCGTGCCCAGGGTCAATCTTCACTCATATTTTAAGGCAGAGTTTGTGATAAAAGATAAGTTAGATCTACTTTCACATATTCATACATTAAGTTGTGTGATTTGCAGCTGTAATTTTTGATAGTTATTATAAATACCGATGTAACACTAATAATATAGAAAATATTAATTCTGAGGAAAAAAAAGTGCTCTGCTCATATTTTACAAAATAATTTCTCTATAAAAATTGGCCTGTAGTAACTAATATTTTTTTATTTCTTATTTGTGAGTTTTTACCTTGCTTACTAACTAAACAACATTATCATGTTTTGTTTATAAATTATATCTTATAATAAGAGTTTATAGTAGTCTAAATTCAGCACAAGATCGAAGATCATCAGTTGATCTTTCTACAAAATTAAAAACGTAAGAAGCAAAGTGTATTCAATTAGTAAGAATCCTCTTAGATATTGCATCAGCTTTAAATAGTTTGATCATGTTTATTTATTTAACAAGTAAAAGTGAGATACATTTCAATTTTTTTTAAAGGTAACTTTCTAAATTATGCCCATTTATAAATGTAACTATAGTTTTTTAAAACTAAACTAGTTCTAAGTAGTAGCATTGTTATTTTAATGTTATTTTTATATATTTGGAAGAAGGTAAAGGAAAGGTGGATGGTAAACATATAAAAGGGAACAATGTTCTACAATTTTTAACTAATTTAACTGTCCGTTTACGTTCTGTTTGAACTGAAAGGAAGCAGTCCTACCTTGATGTATTGCACTTTAGCCCTGCCTTATAAGCTATGCCATAGTGGAAACATTCATGGTAAGTTTGCTTCCTTTTCGGATAAACAAAGGGTACCAATCATAAACTTCATATCATAATAGTAGAAAACTTAATAAATATCTAATCAAATAAGAATGTAAAAGAATTGTTCTATATACCCTCTGATGGTTTTATTCCAATATTTTAACAGTGACCTTTAAAAAAACTTAAAAGGGGTAAACTATTTGGTATTTATCGAGGTTTCAAAAAGTGTCCACACCCCTAGATTAAAAATTATTACCAGGACAGTAAAACATTTTACTCTACAATTTTGTTTTAGTATATATATTAAGCTAGTCTTTTTAAATCAATGGCCGGAAATTTCCGAGTGGTATATTTTCCCATTTTATTTTAAATAATTGAATAAATAATTTTAAGACATATTACCATAAATACTTTTTTTTAACCTAAACTCCTATTTAAAAAAATAATTACGTTATCACAACTTAATGACACCAATAGTGCTTAAGGCTACACTTAAAGTGAACTATTAATTACTAAATTTCAACTACAGTGTAATTTTACAAAGTGATAATGTCATAATCTGACACATTGCAAATCAATGAGCTTATAAATGGCCGACATCACCTCCTCTTGCCAAAACCAAAATGGCCAGTTTTTGATCCATCACACATTACATTAACGGGGTCAACTCGCCCTCGTTAACACCAACTTAGCAACTTAGTGGCTACAATCTAGAAAACTGAGATTAACGGCCTGAGGGGTCGTTATGCTAACCACAAGAAAGCCTCGTTCCGCAGAAGTTGGCACTACCTTCGCCTACAGATGGTGGCTGCTTCGGTCAGTATGGCTGGATTGTGAGCCGATGCCACAGAGTTTATATTTTACTCATTACATTATTTCACACGTGTTGAAATTTAACTGTCAACAGTGAACTTGATTTTAACATTCAATAGTTCTAACTAACTAATGAGTTACATTTCATTGAGAGGTTTCAAACCTAGAATGTTCATGCCTTGTTGAAGGACTCTTCTGGAGGAGTGGAACAATAGAAGTCGCTGGGATGCGATGTGTGGATCCTGATCTTTGATCCTTAGCACTTTGAACGCTTGATTGGTCAAGTTACTGAAAGATAAAACAATCACTTTGCACTGTACATATATAGAGAACTTTGCAAGATTAAACACATTTAGAGGAACATTGTTTGATATATAGCTAGGGAGCGGATTCTTAGGCACCAAAAATATTTTAAAATAGGCAGGCAAATTGGCACTAAAAATATGGGATTTATTTAGGCTCCAGAATAGGCACACAAGAGGCAAAGTAAAATTGATTTTACTGGCTACTATTTTTTTTACCTACAGCTAATTCACATTGTTGTTATTTTTCTCAAGCACAACTCACTACTCGTTTGGTTTATAAGCAAATGTTGGACTAATTACGCTAATATGTTAGGGGTTAGGAAGGTGGAATTTAGAGGAAGTGTATCTGCAATTGCATGGAGGAGGACGGAATTATTTTTTTTAGTTAAAAACACCTCAAGTACACCGGACCGAGATTTGAATCATGATCTATCCTTCATCGACAGACCAGTCTATTGCGAGTGTGATGCCTTAGCCCATTCGACCACTGAAGCTAGTAGCATGATATTAATCAATAGATAATGTTCTAGATTTTCAGTATGAAATAGGTTATATTTTCTAATAGAATGATTTATTTAAGTTGAAAAGCTGAGTTCCACTTCACACGATGTCAAGAGACAAAATTTCAAATTTGCCGTTTCTGAAGAAGTTGAACATTTTCCCTGAAATGGCATTTTGTTTCCTCCCAAAATGTTTGCCACTTCTCCCAGCCTACTCCAAACATGTATGCCACAACTTACAATTTTTAAGAAACTGGATTCTATCTTTCTGCAAAAAAAACCCATACCTTATGACAAAAGAAAAGCGGCCAAAGCACTTTTCATAAAAGAGACAAAAACCAAAATAAGAGAAAATTATGGGCAGCATAAAATTAACAATACAACATATATATCTCAACTGCCTATATTTAACAATCAAAGAAAATAAAAAGAAAATAGGCAAAATCCGGTCTGTATAAATAACAAACAATCTTTGTAGGTTAAATTCATACTCCAGCTTACTAACTGTTAGGGTTATATGTTTATTCACTAATTATGCTAATATCATTAGGGATTAGGAAGGTTATATTTAGAGGTGGTGTACCCACATTTGTGTGTGGATGGAAAGTGAGTGGCAAACCATTTCGGAAAAAAGCCCCCAGTTCACCCGACCAAGATTTGAACTCAATCTCCCCGTCATTGGCAGTCCAGCCTACTGCGAGAGTAGCACCTTAGACAATGCGACCAACAAAGCTAAAAACCATACTCTATCCCTGAAAGGTTATATAAAAAATATCTAAAAAAGAATGTGAATCCATATTAATAAAATTAAGAGTTAGTCTGTCATAAGCATGGCACATCTAACGCATGCAAAGAGCTGACATTTTAAAATTAGTAAAACTTGTGCACAAATATGTGCACCACGAAGCTGGAATTTTAAATTTATGATTTAGATATTTTTAAATCTATTAAAAACTAGATCAGTAGAAATATAATGAAGATAATTTTTTTTTCCCTGTTTGTTTGAAGCAAAAAAAAGTGTTGCTTGGAGTAACCAATCAATTCATTGCATGGTTACCCTGGGAAAAGCCTGGTACATAAAGTAGTAGGCTATATTATAAATATCTGTTTAAGGAAAACCTCTAATCTATTTGCAATAGAGGAAAAAGAAGTCATTAAGAACAAGAACAAAACCAAAATCGGTTCATTTTCTGCAATTGTTAGCATTGTAAAGTGAGCTGTGTTCTTCTCTTCATAGTAGAAGGTGGAATATAGTATAGGAAGTAATATATTTGTGAATTTAATTTTTCTACTAAACCTCTTTCCTGTAAAATTCTCTATGTTAAAAGGTTTAAATACATATATTGGTTAAAAGTGGGCTTGGAAAATATGATTCATTTTTAATAACAATTTCAAAGAAACAAGTCTTGAGAAATATTAACTATATTTTATTCTCTGTGTTGTTTATATGAGTAATGTATACATAAAAAAATTAACCTACATTATCATTTACTCAAATCTAAACTTAAGGGTTCCTTAAAGTATGTCTTAACTTAACAATTATCCAGGTTTGTCCCTTGTTAATAACAAGGTAAGAGTAACTCTTAGAACTGGAGGTTGCTGGATAAACCACCGGCAAAGCACAATAGGTCTAAGATTGCGAATGCCACATTTTAAATTTAATGAAAGCACGTCATCGATCATTGCACTTCAAATAAGAGATGATCGACCAGCTTGGTGATATTGGTTTGAATCAGTGTTTGAACACAAATGCAGCAGTGATTCAGAATCTTCACAATTAGTGTAGTCCCAAGACACTAGTAACCCCCACTTGTATTAATTAAGCGCCTGTAAATATATATTTTATTTCTAAAGTTACATACCACAGCCTGAAGAGATAGCTGACAAGTACACAGGCCTCTAACTCTTCATGAGATTTATTCAGAACTTCATCGAACCTACAGAAGAAAAATGTTATTTTTTCAAGCCCACACAATCATACACTTCAT
The DNA here is from genome assembly GCA_902141385.1 of Timema californicum. Classification (NCBI taxonomy): domain Eukaryota; kingdom Metazoa; phylum Arthropoda; class Insecta; order Phasmatodea; family Timematidae; genus Timema; species Timema californicum. The sequence continues at coordinate 12,879 of CABFOW010006844.1, forward strand.
ATATTTACATGAGTGGGCTAGGGATAAGGAAGGTCGAAAAAAAGGTCAAGTTTGAAATCCCAGATGAGTGCATCAGGGGGCAGGTTTCTTATTTTCTTGCCCCACTAATGTGTGTGCATTTCCTTTACATTTTTTAATTCCTAAATTTTCACAATGATACCTTTATTAATTTTGTTTTAAGCTTAAAACAAATATTTAGGAGTAAGAACAAATAAAATCGGGTCTAGAACTGCTTAATCACCAAAAACAAGTTTTTATTACATTAAAGTATAGCAATAAAAGGGTTAGTATTTACTTGATAATGAATTCTTTGAGCCAGATGTAAAATGGCTCTAATAATCTTTTACAACTTTCAATCTGTAATTTTTTTTACTCTTCATCTTTGGTTATAAGATTGTTGTATTCTTCCATAAACTTCACACCTCTTTCTTTGGTGTTATTGACAACTGTTAGGTTTTTGACTACTCTAAGGCTATGTTAATAATCATGATCACAAGATCACGAGCAATACAATCGGACAATATTTTAAACCACTTAAATAAATTGGATGTAACTTTTTGACACAATATTTGTGTGCAAATTCAGTCATTTCCTCAAAATGAAAATTTAAATGCTCAGAGTAACAATTACTTTATTCTTTTTGTTTAAATGCTTTGACACTCATTACTTTTTGCTCGACACATAAAAAATTGCTAACACCACCGTTTCTTCAGTAAGATACTATAAATGAGCACAGATGTTTGTTGTTGTTGCTTGGGAAATCTTTTAATTTATTTCATTGTAAAAATAAAGGTCCTTTGAAAACATAAAATATAAGGCTTTGACTGTATTCAAAAGCCGATTTTCAGTAAGCAAGTTATAAATAGCTGCTGCCGTGTTTTCTCCACTGCTAGAAGAAGAGGGACTCCCAAAAGATGCTCTTGTCCGTTAGCAGAAATAATTACTGGAAGCCTGTCAACCTTCTCCTTTCCAGTTATTGATGGAAGCAGCTTTTCATCCCAATGGATGACAGAACAGCAAACTCCAATTGTAACGTCAGATGATTATTTTTTAATTCCGAAGCACGCTCGACACAAAGCTTTTGATGGCATCAACATTTAATAATTCCATGTGCCAAAACATGAAGACTAGTCTGTCCACTAAAGTACAGAAACATAAATCTTACAAGCTATTGAATTGAAAATGGACGTAAGATTTATGTTTCAGAACTACAAACTAGCCTACATGTACCATAAAATCATTAAATATTTAGTAATATGTTTAATATAATAAATATACAACAATTTTCTAGTTAACTATTTTCCCAGTAAAAAATAATCAAAAGTATACTTAAAAATAATTTGGTTGTTTAGCAAAAACAAAACAATTTATTTTTACTGACTTAATATTTTTTTTACCTATACGAATCTTCTATATCCATTTTTTCACTCATTTTTGTATTTTGTTTAAATGTTTCTCCTCACTCTTCTGACCTTAAACATTTTAGGACTCTTTCTTCCTTTTCAACAGTTTTTTTAATCAATACCCCCTAAAACACACAATTCTTTCTTTTTGCCTCTGGGAGATAAGAAATAATTTTCTGTCTTCTTATTTCTTCTATTTTGATAATTTACCAGGCAATGAGGTGAACAATATCAAATAGTTCTTCCAGTTTTTCTTTAAAATTGTATTCTTTTTGTTCCTTTGTTTTTTTATATAACTGATGACATTCACAGCCTCAGGGGCATCAGTTAGAATTATGCGAATGACCTGAATTTTTTCTGGCATTAGTTTTAGTGTAGTTAAAAAAACCTAGGTGGTGAGACCTTAAAAAAAAGTAGGTTGAAATATAAGGACCACCTTAAGATACGCATTTGTACTAATTGCAAATCAGTTAGGAATGAGGAAGCATGAATTTAGAAGAGTTGCACCCAAATTTGACTGGAGGGAGGGTTAAAACCTATTTAGGAAAAGCCACCTTCAGTACACCAGACCAAGATTTGAACTCTGATCTTATTGTAATAGACAGTCCAGTTTATTATGAGAGTGATACAACTTAGACCATGTGGCCACAGAAGCAGGTCGTATCTTCCACCGAGTCTACATATATCCACACTTATGTTTATATGCTGGCTGTGTTTGTAACCTTCTGCAGCAGACATACCTGGCAACCTCAACCACTAGTAGCACAGCCTCAATCTCCTGCAGGACCGAAGGATCACACTCTGTAGGGAGTTGGGCCCCGCAGTTCTGTTCCAGACTGTACAACCTGCAGTGAGTGTACTGCAGTTTTGTGCCCGTGTCACCTTGCAACTATCCAAACAAAAGGTACATTTTGCTTTGGTTCAACTAGTCTTGTAGAATAGTGAATATAAGAAATCAGACTTAAACCCATGCGAATCCAAAGATTTTAAATTTTGAATATTTGTTTACTAGCTCGAATCGACTTGAAATAAAATACCAAGCGTTGATTTTTTTTTTGTGAATGAATATGAAATAAAATATTTTATAAAGATAGATGTTTTGGATTGAATCCCAACATATTATTACAAAACATTTTCAAATAAAAACCCAAGTTGAATACTAAATAAATTATTTACATTTAAAAACCCGCCTCGGTGGCGTAGTTGGCTAACGCGCTTGTTGTGTTGAGCTCGACTGCTGAGGACGGGGAGACCGAGGTTCAAATCTTGGTCGGGTGAACTGGGGGTGGTTTTTACTAAATGTTTTTCCACTCTCCCTCCACGCAAATGTGGGTTCACTTCCTCTAATTCAACCTCCCCAATTCCCAATCCATTAGCGTAATTAGTACTTAAAGCGTATAACCCAAACGGGTAGTAAGACGCGGTGCTAAATATAACATAAAAAAAATAAAGTCCAATAAAATTATGATATAGTTAAGATGTCTGGTTAAGAGTTGGGCTACACATGGTACATGAGATAGTAGTAGAGGAAGCAAGTGTGAGATGGTATGGTCATGTAATGATGGAAAGAAGAGGATGCCAAAAAGAATAATGAAGATGAAATATGTAGGAAAAAGATTGCAAGGGTGACTGAGAAATTGTTGAGAGGAGCATATAGCAACAAGTGAGCAAGTGAGAGAAGAATGGTGGAAGGATAGAGGAACAGGGGAGGCATTTAACTAAACCGATCCGACCACAGACTGGGAGGAGTTGGTGATGATCAGTGAAGTATACCTGCAATGCCTTATTCCAATCAAACTCATAGTCCCGCTGTCGTCTTTGTTTCAGATCATTGACTATGACTGCTGAAACTCCTAGAATATCAGACGTTGTATCGCTGACACTTCTGAGGTCAATCCTGGTATCTAAAGGGAGAAACAATAATTATTTAGATTACAACTCTTTTCTTTCCCTACTAATAAATTTACTTTGCAAGCATTCTGATTAATAAAAGAAGAGATTGTACATTTCTTAAAGAGGCTGCCTCAGTATGCGAGATATTGCCTCATGGACATTCAGCTCTAACACATTATTTAATTCTATGCTGCATTATTTCAAAATAGGGGTACGCCAAAATAAAGTCAAAAGATTCCAACAAGGTTCTTTTTCCTTTAAAATCCAATATTTTAATTTTTATTAATAGAAAAGAATGAGTGAAAATATGACATTTTCAATGACTTTTTAATCATATTTGCAGAGTTATGATATTAGACTCGATAAAAAAAAAGGCTCTAGATTTAGCTCTTCTCTAACAAATACAATAAAGTGTTAATAAGCTTACAACAGAAATTATTAAAATATTTGAGAACTAGCCACAAGCTTTCACTCTTTACTTTGAGATAAGAAATTTTGTAGTTTTCTTTCCCCTCTTTATTATTGTCATGACAAAGGATGGTTGTAGGTGTGAGGGAATAGAGAAAATATAAGTATGAACAAAGTAGAGAAGAAGTCTCATAAAACAATATAGACCACTATATTTTATATGGTGTGGCCCGACAGCAATTGATACTCTCTCGATGACCAAGGCGGCCGCCTTAACCGTAGTTAGGAAGTTGATTCATCTCGTCCATACCAATGAAAATTAAAAATAGAGATATTCTATTAATGAATAGTAAATTATATTTAAAAAAACCTGAAACATGATAGTTGTTTATAGAATGTCATGATATAGCAAATTCAATCAAGTGAAAAATGACAACCTTGACACGGTAATAAAACCCAGGACATTTAAGACAATCTGACGATCCAATGGGATTATCTTTAAAATGGGGTGAAAGTAGGGATGTGAGTTAAGATCAGTATTGTTGCGATTTTTAAAATGAAAACATTTTTTGAACCAAACAAATAAAATATTTTCCAGCAGACACATTCAGTTTAATTCTTTCTCATGATGAGCTCAAAAACTATTGAATATCAGTCATGAAAATTGAGGCATTTAGTGGTGGATCCATAAAATAATGACGGGAGGGGCATCATGATACAAAATAATTATATTTCTACCTTACATACATTAAAAAAAATTGTATCTCTCTATATGAAGATTAATTTTAAAAATATGTATTAAGCTAAGTTATATAAAATCATTTCATCGGCTAATAAATAATTTATTATCTCGGTAAAAATGATCAGGATAAAAAAAAAATTACTTACTTACATCCAGTACCGTTTCCAGACTGTGGTTTGGGCCACTGTTTTATTCAAGCCAAATATTCTCCAAAACCAGCTTACTATGCCTGTCGTAGCTCTTCATATGTTTATTTATTATTTAGCACTGCGTCTGACTACCCGTTCGGGTTATACGCTTTACATACTAATTATGCTATTGGATTAGGAATTAGGAAGGTTGAATTAGAAGAAGTGAACCCACATTTGCGTGGAGGAAGAGTGGAAAACCATTTAGGAAAAACCACCCCCAGTTCACCCGAACAAGATTCGAACCTCGATCTCCCCGTCCTCAGCAGTCGAGCTTAACACGACTAGCGCATTAGCCAACTACGCCACCGAGGCGGGTCTCTTCATATGGCTTATAATCAAACCTAAGGTTAAAACCAGCATAACATCCCGTCCCTGGCCGTCAATTCTTCCCTGTGAAAGGGTAGACCCACACTTAACCAATGATAAAGTTTTCGGCTATGCCAGGAATCGAACCAGGGACCCTAAGATCAGTATGCAGACACGCTAATGACTTGAGCTAAGGTATCGCTAACAAACTTAATTTTTTTTAGCATTGTGCCTTACTACTCATTCAAATTCAACACCTATGTACTAATTACACTAATGTGTTAGGGATTAGGAAGGTGTACCCTCATTTGCATGGAGGGAGGGTGAATAACATTTAGGGAAAACGACCCTCGGTACAATCGACCAGAATAGAACCCTGATCCGAACTTAATATTCAGTTCTTTGAGATGAGATGAGAGAACATGTTCACGCAAACTTTAGTATAAATTTTTGCAAATAATTCCTGAAAAATATATTAAGAACCTCTTCAGGGAGTATCTCAATATTTTTAATCGGACCAAGCATGACTAAGCCATTGAGTCTTTCCTGACTCATTGTTGACCTCAAGTAGGATTTAATTCCATTCGACGAACTAAGGTGAAATATCACGCTGCTGTTGAAGTAGTAACCGGTAGACTATCACACAAAGAGTTTCTCAATAGGCACTCAATATTTGAAAACAAAGACACAAGTCTGTGAGCTTCCATTGGTGTATTGACTATTTTGGATTTCTTTATCAATAATTCCCTCCATAAGTTCAATTCTCCATGAAGTACCTCCATTAGTGGATGGAAAAACCGGATTCTTATGTTTTCGCCGCATCCAGTATCTCTTCATCTATTAACAATGTTTTTTTTAGATAAAGTGAATTTAAACAATTGCTATATATTTTTCGAAAATTGTCAGGCACATTCTTATGTGACCCTACCCTGAATCCACCATTGGTGGGATTTGATGGCTAAAAGAATGCGCCCTAGTTAAATTCCATGGTGCACATGACAGATATTAAAGAACTGTTGAAGAAATTAAACTAAACATATCCACTGATAAAATTTCTTACATATTTTTGCCACAAAAATTTGTTATAAAAAACTACAAAAATATCGACATTAACTCGGGCTTTCTTGTATCTAATTTTAAAGACAATATATTTGAAATGGCTACTAAATGCATGTTTTTAAGGTTGGGATGTAAGGAACACAAGAAACGGTCAGGTGTGTTTGGGAGTTTTAAAACTATTTTTTTGTGTGGCTAAAGTAAATAAAATATTGTTCCAGCAGAAATAAAAAGTTTAATTTTCTTCCCACGGTAATAATAACAGTTGTTGTTTGTTTTGAGTAAAGCGGTATTAGATAAGAAACTTTTTAAATGAAAAGTTGTCATTAAATTTCAGAACACCCTTGACAGATATTCAACAACTGTTGATATCACCATGTGAAGAGAATTAAATTTTATGTTTCTATTGGAGGAATATTTTTATTAATTTTAACCAAAACAGGTTTTGCTATAAAAACTGCATAAACACTGACCTTTTCTAGTGTCCCCTACATTTCCAACTTAATAATGTCGAATTTAAACGCAAGATATAAAACTTACATACTAGGTGACTCCAGTTGCTTCTTGTGCATGAGGTCTCGTGTTTCATCCAGTACATCCTTCAGAAACACAACACTGCCTTTCCGAGTACTCATCCCTCGGATCCTGCCAAACTTGACATGCCTCATCCTCTCCGCCCAGAACAGATCCATCTGTTTCATGGTCCCCATCAGTGCTGTGAAATGATCGTTCTGACCATTCTCCACGACATACAGCAGACGGTCAAAGCTGTGTCTATCGTATCGATGCAAGGCGGCTGCTATGTCTCTCGTCAGGTACAGTGTCGTGCCGTCGCTTTTCACAAGGGTGGCTCGTCGATTATTGTCGAGATTCACAACTTTCCTTCCATCCTCTTCTAATTTTAGAATACCTTTCTCTTCCAGTTGATCTAAAACATTTTTAATTTGTACAGTGCTGTACATCGATTCCCACTCGTACTCATCGAAAGTTACTCCTAATCTTTTATAGATCCTTTGTAGCTCATCAACGGTATAGTTCCGATAATTTTCCCACTTTTTGATGTCGGCGAAACTCCCTTCTTCCAACGATTTAAATATTTCTCGCGCCTTGGCGCCCAAGGCAGAGTCGTTCTGAGCCGCTTGGTTTGCTGTGACATAAGCTTGGTAGAGCAGCTGGATAGGATTATGTTTGATCATCTCGTCAGTGTAGTTGGACATGTTCAGACCAACTTGCAAAAGCCCAAATTGTGTACCCCAGTCTCCGAGGTAGTTGATCCGCACGACTTTCCCACCCAGGTGCTCATGTAAGTTTGATATGAAGTTGCCAATAATTGTGGAACGCAAGTGGCCCATGTGAAATGGTTTCGCTATGTTAGGTGAGCTAGAACAGAAAAAATGATCAATATATATATATGTTCACATTTAATTTAAAATAAATTCAATATCTGTAAGTCTAGTTTCTCATACCTGTATTCAACAACAATTTTTTCATCAAAAGATGGAAAACGGATTGAGCTATTAGTTCTGTGTCCTTTACTATTATCTAGAATGTCCTCCAAAACGTCTTTCAAAAATCTGTGTTTATTCATCCTAAACACAATTTTCTTCCCGTTTCCTTCCCCCAACTCTTGAACATCTGTCACAAAATCTGTCTTGTTGAATAATTTTTTTATCTCCGACACACTTAGAATAGTTTTATTTTCCGAGAGAGGCGACTGGAAATGATTATGGAAGATATTAATTGGCATTTGTACTTCAACATCTCCTCCATTTTTATTGAGACTGATGAATAGTTGTCTTGATAATAGAGAAGATGTATTCTTTAAAGATTCATTTCCTCTGATAGCATCTAGCACCTGAAACAAGAATTAAAATGTTTTGGCATCATTCTATTAACATTTCCTTTATTACAGGTAGGCCTAATATTTAAAGTGGCATAATCAGGGTTTGATGGGTAGGTTTAGATAAATATAGCTGACCTCGGTGGGATTGTGGTAAAGTGCTCACCCCAAGATACAATGTTCGTGGGTTCAAACCCAGCTGGGGGGAGATTTTTCTTGGGCGATAAAAATTCATAGCCCATCACTTCAAAAGAGAAGTAAAGAAATTGGTCCCATGTTGACTGTGGCATGAACCCTGGCAAGATTTATTAAAATATTGTTCCTGGCAAAATTGGTAGGCCCTTTTCGCTCTCAGAAATTTTCATGTGCTGACAAAATCAGTTGGTTCAAAAAGTGCATTTTAAAATCCTCAAATAAATCAAATAAAAAAAAATTAAACATAGGACCTACAGTAGGGGGCCTATATAAAATATATTTTTGCGATCAACATTGATCTAATGTAATTACAATCCGATTCAGATAAGAATATACTTTGTTGACAATTAGGGCCTTCAAACTTACCATAGCTAAAACAATCTTCATAAATTCATAAGTAGGCCTTTCTAAGGTCATGTGATTTGCAGCTACTATCACATTTGATAAAATACCTATGAGATAACACTAATAGTTTAGTAAAATATTATCAATGTTGACTGCAATGAAATGTGTTTATATTTTCTGAACGTTTTTTATTACCTGATTTCAGATGATAGACTATTTATTATCTTTTTAATTGAAGCCTGTTCTACAAAAACACAATATGTAGGCTTAGAGTTTTAATTTCGGAATAATTGAGAAATGGGTTTTAAGGGACATTGTAGACAAGAACACTAAAAGTACCCATGTCTCAAGAGATTTTCAAAATGCTAATGAGTGGGTCCTTTGGCTAGGTCCTAACAAAAGAAGAGTTCTGTAAAAATTAACATCAAAAGAATTATATAGATGTTAGTTAAAATACAATTCACATAAACTCAAAATAGTGTAGGGATTTTCAATAAAACACATTAACTTTTCTTGAGGAGGGCCCCAATCTAACCTAGTTATATATTCTTCTCAATTAACATCATATAAAATACCTATTCTTTTTCATCATAAATACTTACTCTTGAACATATATTTATTTTCAATTTAGAGGCCATCTAAAATATAATTATTATTAATGGTAAATGTATTTATTTTAATTTCACTTCACTTAAATGTTTAAAATTACCATGAGTTTTTAAATTTTAGATATAAACATAGTTTATACACCTGTATATTCGATTGCTCATCTGTTTTTTTTTTTTGCGGAAGTCAAATAAAATCTTCAAAGTGTATTGAATAAAAATAAGACTAATTTAAAAATAGTTATAACTAATTAATATATAAAATATATTAAATTCTCATAAATATATTATTCATATTATTTAATAAAACATTTAAAGATTAATTTCACTACTGAGGTTTTTCTTCTCGTGACGTCAACACCTGTCTGCCAGTCGCCATTTTATAATGTTGTAGTGTCGGATGTACAGCTGACCTGTCATTGTGAAGTGGGAATTCGGTGGTGATTAAGTGCGGTGATTTTGGGGTGTTCGCACCCCCCGAGTGTTGTACATAGTTCTTATTATTTACCATGAGTGTTAAAATGGCAGGACAGACTATAAACGATAGGCTGCTGGCTGCCAGACATAGTTTAGCCGGCCAAGGTTTAGCCAAATCTGTATGCAAAGCAACGACAGAAGAAATGATAGGTCCAAAAAAGAAACATTTAGATTGTAAGTACATAAAATTGCATTAGTTTTCTTTCCCTTTACATTCGTGGATAAGATTATGTTCGGGTCCTAATGAGCCACGTAGAACTCTAGAAATGGCGGTCATCAAGTTATAAATTTGACCTCACATCACCTTATAGGGCGTTGATCAAACTCCAAAACCATGCCGTTTCATAAAATTAAGTCCTAAATAATAGGTTACGTTTCATAAATGTTTTTTGTTTGTTTTGTGTAACGCCCGTGTTTGATGAATCACTCTCTACTCGGCTCATTTGACGACTGGATCTTTGGTTTCTGTAAGCACAGATCCCGTCTAAAATAAATATCATGCTCTAGACGAGTTGATCGTCCCATTTGACGGTCAATGCACGCCCGATAGATTAAACCGGACAACTTTATCTGGCTTTGTATGATGTTAAAATGCTGCTCTTTTAATAACCACATATTTTTTCATTTATCACGTTTTTTATACGTTTTTTAAGACTTATTTGATAAATGTACTTAGACATGAATACAGAACCAGACATTTGGTTCATTAATTAAGAGTCTGGGACTCAAATCATTAAAAGGTCAAATTTTTCAATTTCATAATTTCTAGATTGTTTACTGGATTAGAATTTATAGAATTGCAGATGGATGTTTAGAAATTTGATTAGGCCATGATAAGTCCCAATTTTTCTACCCATATATCCGGGTGTAATAATAATTGAAACAAATTTAGAGGTAATTATTGAGTCTTGATTAGATTATTTTCCTAAATTGGCCATTTAAACTGCCTACCATCAACAAAACTTTAATTCAAATGTGTTGGTTCTCATATTTTGTATTTAAACCTCTTGATCAGTGTGAACAAATACATGCTGCCATTTTTATCTGCACCATTGTTAGTGACATAATGTAAAAATGGCAAGTGTGTAAACAAGTTTTCTCCTAGAGATGAAAGTACTTGGGTTTGGCTGAACTAGTTTGAGAGTATAGTCATATCACTGCTAAAGTTGAACCTGTCACTAATATTGATACATAGTTGCCTTTATTAAATCTTAAACAGTGTTTGGAATTCTTATTTTTTGTGTTGTAAAAGCTACTTGATAGATGTAGGCCCTAACAACGTTCTCTCTAAAAGAAAAGCAATTTGCAGAAGGTTATAAGCTTCCAACTTTTTGGGAAAATTATAGACAATACAATATTTGTGAAGTTTTTCAATATAATTAACTAGTAAAGTTAAATTCACACCAAATAACAATTGCAAAAGTTAAAAACTTGAAACCTAAAATTGATTTTAAAATCAAACATTGTTATTTAAACATGCTTAACCCCCCGCGTACCCCAAGATAAATTATATCTTCAAATTTACACCCCCTAAATTGTTGGTGTATAGGCCCTAATGCAAGTTATAATCTTAATACATCTAAAGTCCCATACACACGGTCATGTTTAGCTTGCTCCTCAAGTCATTCCAATGCGACTGTCGTGCAAGTAAAGGTTTACATAATATATTTTTTGAATTTCGTGCCGAGATTTACTTGCGCGACAGTCGCATGTATACACAACTTTTCTACACTGCTATTCTCTGCAAGCTGTGACTGGCACACCAATCGAGATTTACACATGCAAGGTCAACTAGTGCGAACGTTTAAATGACGCGCCAAATTATTAGAGTACTCTTAATTTCGTGCAAATAGAACATGGTTTATTGCAAACTCTTTAATTTGCATTCAAGTATAAACTTTGTATATAATGCATAAATAATAGCTTCGGCTATTTGATTATTAAATATACAATCGCGTACAATTATAATAATTGTACAAGTGGCAGCCATAATCCAAATACCGAGTCGAGGGTGGCTGCGTTATCTGACAGCTCGTGATCTTAATAAATCACACATTTGTAGCAGATGATTTCCTCACGTCCATCATAGACTCTGCCTTAAAGTATAAGTGAAGAATGACGCTGAGCACGGGACAATTCCTGGATAGCTCAGTGGTTGGAGCATTGGCGTACTAAGTCAAAGGTCCCGGGTTCGATTCCCCTGTCCTGGTGTCATTTTTCAATTTCCAGAATTTCACTATAATGTTTGCACGCCACTAAAACATGAGTGTAAACATCACTTTAGCCTCTGATAAAACGGTTGGCTCCCAAATCACATGTCTTAACGTCCAGGGTTATTTGAATCTGACATTAATTATTCTATGTTTAGCATGAAGGTCTAGGGGTAAGGTGTCAGACTTCTGTGCTGGCGGCCGGGGTTCAATCCTCGGTCCCTGCACAGATTTATCTGATTACTAAACCCTTCCTTCACCTCTGACAAGACATCTTGTGAATGTGGGGAATGCCAGGCCTCCGCCGTGGTTTGGATCCCACGTTAAACTGTAGGTCCTTCATTTCATTTCGCAATCACCCTACCATTACACATTAGCGTAAGTGCGTATATCCCGAACGGGTAGTAAGACGCGGTGCTAATAATAATAATTTAACATGAAACTATGTATATTTTACGTACCCCAAGTTGAACATCCCGGATATAGACATACAAGTGTCTTGAAACGAGGGATACTTATCTAAGACAGACGCTACCCCATTTTATTTTCTAGCGGTTTCTGTGCAAGCTATTGTTATGAGTAATGAAACTAAATCTTATGCTAACCTAGTATGAACCTCTGTTAATGAACATTCTCCACTGAAGTATAGTTACTGTCGGTGTCTTTGGTCCTTAGTTTTATTTTTAGCATCGCGTCATCGGGTTATAGGTTTGTGTACTATATTACAAAAGTGGGATTAGGATGTTTATATTTATAGGAAGTGTACCCGAATTTGTTTTGAGCAATAGTGGAAAACAATTTTTAGAGAAATCACTTTCAGTACACCCGACAGAGATTCGAATCTTGACCATTCATCGGGAATAGCGCGATGCGGATACCGAAATGGGTGATGGACAAAATGGTTAGATCTACTTTCGCGTATTCGTCAATGCACGTGGCCACTTTTGATACTCATGTTATTAATATCAGTAATATAACACTAATAATCTAGTATAATCGGTTTTAATTTTGTCTGCAAAAAAAAGTATTTCCTTTAAGATCCTTCCTATTAAAATAATGTTCATAAATTTCGGGAGACGTAACCTTGAGCAGGTGTGAATCATTGGGCATGTGGTCGCTTTTATACTGGTGCCCCCCCACCCCCATAATTATAGATACTCCCTCTTAACCGCGTTCCTACCGGGTAGAAAAAATGTCTCTCCAAAGTCTGAGCGGCTGACTCTGATTATAAGCTTGTAGATACTTAGCTTATAGTGTGTGTTACATTAGGCCTAGCTGTTCTGAATCATTTCGAATACATCCTAGTGTTGAGTAAAAATCGAAGTTAATCTCAATGAAAGTATTTTTTCTCAGACAGTTGTCATCACTGTCTTTGACTCTTTCGTCAACGTCCACATTGAAGGACGTCGTAAAACACGAAGACCCTGAACTGATTTCATCTGGATTTTTAACCGATAAAGATACTAGAATAATTTTTTGCTCAGTTTTTTTAAATCGTAAAATCCCTCCCATAACACAATTTAAAAATAAAATCTCTAGAATGAGAACAATTTTGAAGTTCGCTTGGAACAGGTGACCTGGTGACCTAGGGGTAAAGTGTCGGACTTCTGTGCTGGGGGTCCGGGGCTCAATCCTCGGTCCCGGCACAGATTTATCTGATCACCAAACCCTTCCTTCACCTCTGACAAGACGTGTATTAATCACAACTTGTGAATGTGTGGAATGTCAGGCATCCACCGTGGTTCGGATCACACGTTAAACTGTTGGTCCTCTATTTCATATCACAATCACCCTACCATTACACATGAGCGTAAGTGCGTATAACCCTAATGGGTAGTAAGACGCGGTAATAATAATAATAATAATAATAATCGTTTGGAACACACTAATGGAAATGTCCCAGTTTCTGTTAAATATAATGAAAGTCGTTATAAACCAAAGCTTTAGGTCTGTACGCCAGGTCTTCGATTCTTGACTTCTTCATGAATGGCTAAAGTATATTAATCAGTAATAACACATTTTCTGCAGTAAAATGTTCCAACCTTTCATGGGAAGATTCTTTGGCATTGTGAATTTATATTTGAATACATTTCTCTATCCCAATTAAAATATTAGTTGGTTTTAAATAATAAAAAATAACTATAAACTAAAATAATAAAATGTATTAAATATCTAAGCTATATCTTTTAAGTATCGTGTCTTACTACCCGTTCGGGCTATACGCATACGCACTAATTGTACACTAATGTGTTAGAGATTAGGAAGGCTTAATTAGAGGAAATGCACCATCGTTTGCGTGGAGGGAGGGTGGGGAACCATTTAGGAAAACCATCCACAGTGATCCTGACCGGGATCGAACCTTGATCTCCCAGTTTGCGGCAGTCTAGTCCAACATGAGCGTTTCGCGCTGGATCACGCGGAAACCTAATTGGGTGACAAAGCTAATTATATTTGATAATCACGGTTATAGCCGCATCCAAAAATCATATTCTTTGAATTGAAAAATGACTTAGACACCGGAATAAAACCCAGGACCTTTGGCTTAAGTACGCCAATGCTCTAACCACTGAGCTATTCGGGAATGGTCCCGGGCCATTCTTCACTCATATTTAAATGCAGAGTTTCTGATGGACGTACTGAAATCGTCGGCTACAGATGAATGACCAATTAAGATCATGAGCTTTGATACACCGCAACCACAATCTACTGTGCACGGGACGATTCCTGGATAGCTCAGAGGTTAGAGCATTGGTACCCGCCTCGGTGGCGTAGTTGGCTAACGCTCTAGTCGTGTTGAGCTCGACTGCTGAGGACGGGGAGATTGAGGTTAGAATCTCGGTCGGGTGAACTGGGGGAGGTTTTTCCTAAATGGTTTTCCACTCTCCCTCCACGCAAATGCGGGTTCACTTCCTCTAAGTAAACCTTCCCAATTCCTAATCCATTAGAGTAATTAGTACTTAAAGCGTATAACCCGAACGGGTAGTAAGACGCGGTGCTAATATTTAGAGCATTGGCGCACTAAACCAAAGGTCCCGGCTTAGATTCCCATATCCGGGTGTCATTTCTCAAATTTAAGAATATAGCATTGTGTAAAGCATATGATATACATTTTCATTTCGAATTTTTGGAGTCGGTAAATTTATCTCTTGACTAGAACATAGTATATAATCAAGACTATTTGCATATTCACAGGGATGTAGTAGGGATGAAGGTGGAGCTTAGAGTAAGTGTACCTGCATTTGCTGTGGGAAGTTATTTAGGAGGACACGTGGGCGTACCTTGATCGTCAACCAGACGAGATTTGCTCTATAATCCATGTGTTGGCACCGGTGCTAAATTAAAGGCTTGGAGGTTGAGTCTTTGTTAATTTTCCAGATAAGTTATCAGCTAATAGATTATGGTTATTGAATGATTTAAGCAATTTAAGCACTAGGAGATAAACTGGACTGCCGATGACGGAAAGATCGGGGTTAGAATCCCCGGTAGGGTGTCTTGAGTGTGGTTTTTACTTAATGGTTTTCCACTCACTACACGCAAATTCTGCTACACATAGTTTATATCAGCCCCTCATCCCTAGCACAGCGTGATTAGTTAGTAGTAGAACTCCATATTGGTAGTAAGACGCGGTTACAAAAAAAAGTGACAGAACACGTATTGATAAAATGAATAAAATTTAAATCAACGAATAATTCTTTCATTTAATTTAATCATGTTGGTTTGGCCGTGACAACTAAATTTTTTTATAAAAAGGCCTTGAATTTGTTGTTTTGT
This sequence comes from Timema californicum, assembly GCA_902141385.1. NCBI lineage: Eukaryota > Metazoa > Arthropoda > Insecta > Phasmatodea > Timematidae > Timema > Timema californicum. The sequence continues at coordinate 28,321 of CABFOW010006844.1, forward strand.
GTCGAATAACAATTTGATGGATATATTTTTTTTAAAGCTATGGTGGGGGGTCCCCCTCAATTTTGCGTCATAGGCATTGTTGAGGTGTTGCGTTTTTTACCCCCCTTAATTCCTCTGGGATTTTAGCCCTACTTGTGCCACACTCATGCGCGCGTGTTGGGGGTGGAGGGAGGGGGGTTCCCCTCGATCGATGGCCCTGTCTGCCGCTACCGCACGTTCAAAGGGGACTGCGTGACGCTGATCTTGGACCGCCGATGGGTCTGGGTTCGACCCCTTGACCGATTTTATTGAA
>CABFOW010006845.1:0-28603 GCA_902141385.1 Timema californicum
ATGTAATTAAATACAGATAGCACTGGAAGGTGGTAAGAGTTAAGACATGCTATAAATAAACAAAGAGAGACAGAACTATCCTTTTTTGGAAATGCTACTTGTAACACTACTTTGACAATCATTTATCATGCCCGTCAAAGAGGTGTCGTGTGGGCAATCCTATTAAAATAGTGTAGAATATTCTGCCTAAGCGCTAGTTAGCAAACGTAAGTACAAGGTAGCTAATTTAATTATATATTTTACCCTGAATGCTTCTATTTTTATTTACTTTAAAAATACTTTAAGAATTGATTATACTTATTCAAAGTTCTCTCAAAAGCTAGTATCACGTTACTTTACCTTATACATTACTAAACAGCTCTATAAATAACTTAGTGCACAAATCATAACGCAAAAACTCACTTTTACCGACTCGTGGGAACTGAGAATCTCTACTGTAGTAAACTGCAAGTGACTTCATCTAAGGATTTCAAGGAAAGGATCAAGTCATCAGGATTTAACCTGGCTACGCTTTTTCCGGTAGAAAACACCAAACAAAAAAAATGTCTGGGTTAACCCACTTTTCCTTGACTTATATAAAACATGGACGGAGGAAAAAAATACCAGTCCTTACCATACCACTGACCGGGGAGCCGTCTTTGTAAAGAAAAGTTACACGAAAAACCTTTATACATCATTTATTAACAACTAGAAAAGAAAATCTATATTCGCCCGAGCAAAAGCACAGTACAAGCATTTAAAAGATTTCAAAGATGAAAATATTATTTTAAGAGGATCGTGGTTCCTACAAATTTGTATATTTTATTATAATAATTTGCATTCCATGTTTCAGGTGAACTGGAGAGGGTTTACCATCTTCATTATAGCTATAGTGTATTTTAATAAAATAAAACTATCCTTATTTCTTTCCTTTATATAAGCCTATATTAAATGTTTAGTTACTATTATACTTAACGTACTAATTAAAGAAATTAAGGCATAAGTATTGAGAAACTACTCTACTATATTAGGAGAGCTTAAAATATTTCAGTGTTATAGTCCCCGTTGAAATCTTCAGAAGGGTGGTTAGGAGTCCACTATTCTATCCTAGTCGCAGATGTGGAGAGCCAGGAAGGGCTAAGTGGCTGAAATAAATAAAAATATACATGAATGAAACACGGGAAGATCTTCTTTGTAATAGTATGTCTTAAATGGTAAATTTACACGTGTAGTTTAAATTTAAACTAGGTACTTATCGAGAAGTTTGGAAACAAAAATATCTCAGTACTCGGCTTACAAACTAATTTAGCCTAGAAAATTCCATCCAACACTAAAAGCACCCGTTCATAAAAAACTGAAATTTCGTATCTAGCTATAGCTACATCAGATTTTGATCCAAAGACTCTATTTCCCTACTGATCGACCTTTGCCATATGAACAATAAGTCTCCGCTACCAATTTGCCAAGGGCTAAGACAAGGAAACGTTAGATATTCATCTTTATGGAGTTACTCTGCGCCCCTTGAGCCAGTTTGAATCAGTGGCCACTGGTTACCGCTAGTTACAGTCCTCAGTGATAACAGACTTCCAAGTGAGATGTTTCTAAACAACTCAACTTGAACATGTTCGTTGTAATGTCTACAAGCTGGAGAGTAAGTTTCCTAGACCAATGGTCTGAACACAACAATTCAGGTACCATCAACCCCGTAACTATTCGACGATATCTTAAGATTGTGTTCATATCTGGACAATTTGCAAACATTCGCTTTAACATAAAAAGGACCATTGGATTCTACATTTTCTAGTTTTCAGTGTGAGTAGGCTCTTTTGAGGTTTTGATTTATGAGAAGGTGGATGTAACCGCTACCTGAACCTAGATTTTGAAGCCAGCTGATGAATATTTGAAGGTAAATTGGGTCTGATCTATAGCAAAAGCATCTTATAAAGTGAACTGTTTTTAAAAAGGCCCACTTGATCATGATGTTGTCCCATGGGACTACACTTAGGGTTCCCCATGTTTATGGACTCAATTTCTTCCACAGAATGTAGCCATTTAACCTAAAGGTTGTGTATCTCATGTATTATCTCTGTTGCCAGCGGAATGAGCGAAGATGAGAACAACATTAGCTACCAAAACCGGTGGCGTGACGGAGAGTATTGACAAGACAAGCAGTTTGTTAAAGCTATACTTAGATGTACTCGCCTCACCTCATTTGACCAAATAATTCATAGGCTCTTCTCTATACATAAGGCTGTATCTAATTTTATACACGAAAAATAAGTATTTCAATGAGCGGTAAGAACCACAGGTACAGTTTAAGATAGCTCTTATTAATCTGGTAAACCTTCAAGTCATGACCTTAACAAAAACATCGCTTTAAACCAAAGAAAAACTTTCAAAAAATCACTTCGACTTAGTTATAAAATAGCCGTATTGGTGATAAAATTGTCTAACGCATCATGCTGTTAAAAATAATTTAATAATATATTTCGAAAACTTGTTTTTTTTTAAACTAAAAGGTGATTTTACTTTGTTATAAATAGTTACAAAATAATACTTAGTAATAATTTATATTTATTAATGTATTAAACACTGATGCTATATAATAAATGACATTAAAAGAGGTATTAACGAGAAATATAAAATTTTACAGGAAGTGTAAACACATTTGCTTGGAGGGATAGTGGTAACATAATTTATCAAATTCCTCTTTGTGCATATGGCCTAGATTCAATCTCAGACCTCCCCTTCTCCAGAAAACTAGACTAAACAAGTTTGACGACAATGTCACCTTGTCCACAGATGTGGGTGTATCTAAATTAACATTTACTTCTTCAAATATTTATTTAATTTAGACCTACATCTGTGATAGCACAATCTAATACATCCCTCACACGTTCTAGACTGGACTGACGGTGAGATCAGGGATCAAATCCTTGTCGCGTACACAGATATGATTTTATACTAAATTGTTTACCACTATCCTTCCAAGACAATGCGTGTACATTTTCTCTAAATATCATACCTTCCCCATTCCATTCTATCTCATTTAATTAATGTACGCGTATAGCCTGAAAAGGTGCTAAGACACTGGGGGTATGGTGGCGAAGAGGTGAGTGGAAGGGGGGGAGGTGAACATTAAAAGAGCATTCTGAAGCACGTGCAAGATCTCCACACGTTCAGAGAGGTCATCTACCACTCTCCCTAGCCTAGCCTCCTAAGGGCACCCACTATGTGTATTTGCATTCTCCGGGAGTGTTGTAACATGACACACTCCCTATGTAGATAGACGAGGGGTAAGGGTGTGTCGGTGGCGGGGAAAAGGGAATTGTACTCCCTCTTTAGAGATGGTAATAGATTCATTCCTCATTTCAATTCGTAATTGGCGTGTTTATATGCAAACGAGGAATGGGCTATCTTTCTACTGTACGTAAAAAGAAAAAATCACACATACATTTTAGTCGGTAAAAAATGTATGAGTGGTAGCTATCTTGCATTTAAATAAATAACGTTATTATCAATAAATGAGAGGGATATATTTTTTCTAATTCAGTGTTGGATCAAAGATATACTGTGTTTTCAAGTAGGTTTAGTTGGATAGGGCCTATATAACATTTTTAACGGTTGACTTTATTTTATAAAACACTTTAAATAATATTCTTATATCTACAGTTTTTTTTGCACCCACAAGTAAAAAAAGTATTATGATTGTAAAAAATATTGAACTAGAGATTTTTATGGGTATCGACGTTTCATGACCCTCTTAAACAGAACAAATTTTTTTTAGGGATCACGTCTGTCTGTGTCAGACTTAGTCTCGGTCAAGAGCCTAAACCAGTTTACCGATGAGGCAAAGATTTGGTATATAGGGGTTTCATAAGGCTGCCTCAAGAAATTTTTGAAATTAGATGTCTAGTTATAAAACTATGGGTAGTTTAATGAAGAGCAAAAAGAGAAAAAATAAATTTCCTCAAAACCCGCTAAAGTGATTTTGATTTAAATTTTTTACCAAGGTGCCAGTTGAAATTTAAATAAATTTGCAATTTTCACTTTTCCATAAAAAAAAATACTGTGAGAATAGTTTACATGGGCGTAAATTTCCTATTTGGATCATATTATATCCGCAGCTATTTAATATCTGAAATAAATTATCATTGCAACATTGTAGTAGAATTAAAAATTTAAAAACTTTTGACACACAATATGTTTATAAAACCAATAGTTTATGAGATAATGGTAAAAGTACTTTTTAAATTAAGAGTTGGGAAATTTATTGTAAAGCTCTTTGCCAAGTAGCGATGTTAGTTTTCTTTTACATACGTATTTGTAACAATGCATATTGTATCATTTATCCTCTTTGATGGAGTAATTCAGTAACAATTTATATTGTTTCTTTTTACTTATCTTAGAATACGTTAGTAAATGTCTTCATTTTTAGATAAATGTGTGAGAAAAAGTCTAGAAGGTGCAAAGTACTTTTTATTATAAATTCTAATGGATTATAATTTTTCAAAAAAAGACTCTGTCGTGTGTTAAATATACTGTGTTGTGAGTCAGATTTACTTCACAGCGTTGACAATTTAAGGTAGATAAAGCTAGTCTTGGAAAAGGGGAGCTATATATAGTAGACTCCAAGAGCCCACAACCAACTCAGACGAAATTTCATGAATATTTCAGCAACAATATATTTTTTAGACTTTATCCACACATTGGTACACTTTTCCCTAGATAAAATATTACCTTCTTCTACTTATTTCATTTATTCTATTTACGACAGTAAATTTCTATAAATAGCCCAGGTCACAAGGAGAAATTGAGTTGTTTTCATTTAAACTAGCATTACAAACAGCCCAATTTTTACTAATAAAACTGTACATGTATGCATGTTTTAAGTGTGTGAAGATGTTTGATTTTTATACAATAGTAGACACCTTTTTCTCTTTAACTACAAAGAAATGATAACAAATTTTTTTGATTATGTATCTCCTCGAACCATGTGAGAAGTTAAAGACTTTAAAACCATATTTGTCATATCCAAAACTTATAGAATGTTTAAAGATTCCTCAAGTTCACTCATTCATTTTTATATTTTGATCTGTTATGTTTATTTATTCTTATACACCTTCAAAATAAATAGAACTTTAAGCAATATTATTTTAATTTTTGTTTTATAGCAATTCTGCTTTAATATAACCACTAGCTTAGGCGTGTCCAACATTTTTCCAACTGAGGGCCTCATTTGTTCTCGAGGAACCCTTCCAGGGGCCATGCATGACATTTGTAGGATCTGATGCCCAAATGCATTTGAGAAATATATGAACGTCAGCCCCAAGAGACTAGTCTGATATTTATTTCGGCCATTGTAAGTACTTAAATATGAGCTGGTAGGGCGATTGGGGTGATCACGGGCTGTCAGTTGGATATGGCTGAACCAGCCAATCCTCCACTCATTCCTTCTGAGGAGTAACAATCTTTTAGAATTCTCTTCATGACGTACTTTAATACAATCCTCACGCCCTTCTAGTAGTATAGTGTTTAGCTCCTTATCAACCACCATTTATTCTAGCGATCCATCGAATTTTTGCCCAAAGTCATGTACCTAGGGTTCTCTGTAATTTCAAACACTTTTAAGATGCCCATTTGGAACCAAATCATAAGGGTCATCTTAAAATACTTCCAAATTTTGAACAAAAAAAAAACGGACATCATTGAACTACGCATGAATGAGGTTTTACCCAAAAAACAAGTGTACAGTGTTATTTGTGATGACACATAGTTCCCAGATATAAATTCGTTAGTGAAATTTTAGATATATTTTGAGTATTCAAAAATGTCCCGTTAGTAAACTACCCTTCAACGAGGTTTTTCCCAATTGATCATGTCATTAAAATCTTATATATTTAATTTAAACAAAATTGTTAGAGCCATTTTCTAAAAATTTGGAATAAAAATTTTTTCCTCAGTAAACTACCTTTAATTTTCCCCAATGCATTCAAGCATGATAATTCAGAGTAGAGCCTAACATCCCTAGTACAGCAACTACTTTGGTCCATCTGTTGGGATGTTTACATAGCATCTATTATATGATCCTATCTATTGACTTGACTGAAACCAATGAAGTTGGCAACACTTACTTTGAGAGGTAAACGAAATGATGATGGCACGCAGGCATAACATTCTAGCTTAAACATAACCTTAGAAACATCTACAAAACTTAAAAAAAAAAAGTTATATGACTTCTTAGCGGTTAACACACCAAAATAATTTTCCAACCAAAGGGTTTAGTGCAAGCACTGCTCCAGATGAAGAGTAAACCCATTTAGACAAGCCTTCGGATTGTAAACTATATTACACAAAAAGGTCATTAGAACATTGACTCACCATTATTAGTAAGAAATAATAGTCTTGCTTAACATATTATCAGCGTCCCAGGATATCTGCATATTTACATTAATGAAGTCTGGATAATAAAGGTGTAATCAAAGGCGATCATTCCATGATTTGCATGGAGGGAGTGTGGGAAACCATTACATACGTTCTAGATGTTCCATCATGATGCAAACTAGGCCAAGTGTGAATTATATCTTAGTCCTTGTGCCCACTAGTGAGGATAGGTTATTTATTATTCTTTCTTGACGTGAATAGAAAACTAAAATAGCAAAATGTATGCACAAATAATAAGACATATTTTAAATGGGAAGATGGGGCTTGATTTATTTAAGAGGCAGGAATTAAGAGATAATTTAAAATGTTTATGTATCACTGCATATAGCCCCCTGTTCAGGCTATAAGAATATATTATAATTATTCAAATGAGTTAGGGATGAGAAAGAAAGCAATTCAGAGGTAATCTACCAACATTTGCGTGGAATAAGAGTAGGGAAAACATTTAGGAAAAATCACCCTGGGTATACCCAAGCGGGATTCAAACCCCAGTTTCTCCGTCATCAGTAGACATGTCTAACATGAGAGTGATGTTTAAGAGCATTAGGCCACTGAAGTGGGTAAATTAATATACAATACATAGTCGGGAATCACTTAGAAATTCGAATTAAGTGCATTTAAGTGCAATGGTACAAGTACGCACACATGATCTAAGGAAAGAAATACAATCCACACCAATGGCCAGGTGGTTTAAGTGGCTAGATTCGATTCGTACAAGGACAACGTTGACGGGATGGTTGGGGTTCAAACTCTGTCAGGTAGGACGTGTGTAGGATTGTCCTTTATGATTTATCAGTATAGTTTTCTCATCTTCTTTTCATGCTAATGTAGGAGCACTTCGGCTTAACAATCCTATTCATCCCATTTATCACTTAGACGTATCTGTAATTTTGTTATGTTAAGCCTACTTATTAAAAATATAGTGTAGGGAACTATCCATGGTCCTAACCTTAATATTATTTAGATATATTAATAATATATGGAACGCTCTATTCCTAGATTTCTTGAATCCTACGTTATTCGAGAGAGTCGAGATTCTTTATGATCTTAAAAAAGTATCTTGAATACAAATTATTATGAAGATTTTGACTTCAAATAACAATTTAAAGTGATTAGTAAATTAAATTATGTGTACATGCGTAGCTGGAAGAATAACAAAATAACAAAAAAAAAGCAAAACTATATTATTCTAATTAATTTACATGCATTACTTGACGTAATCAGCATGAAAGACCCAATATTATTTCCTGAAAATTTAAAAATGACACCTGAACACGGGAATAGAATCCAGGACCTTTAGCTTAGTACGCCGATGCTCTCACCACTGAGCTATCCAGGAATCGTCCCATACCCAGGGTCATTCTTCACTCCTATTTTAAGGCAGAGTCTATGATGGACGTGCGGAAATCATCGGCTACAAATGTGTTATTTTATTAAGATCTCGAGCTATCAGATAACGCAGCAACCTTCAACTCGATAGTTGGCTTAATGCTGCCACTTGTACAATTATTATAATTGTAAGGGATTTCATATTCAAGAATCAAATAGCTTTGGCTAATGAATCTAAAATATTATTTGTCAGTTGGCCTATCATTAAGCCTTGCTAAAGTTTTTTTAAATAACATTTTTAATACATTCACTTGAATTCTTTTTTAAGGATTCGGGAATTCGAATTTTGATTCGAGATTCGAAAGAAGATGTCAAGATTCGGGTTCGAGAAATATATAATTCGACCCATCTCTAATGTTACCTCCCCCTCACTCCACTAGTCACCCTATACAACCAAATTAGAAAAGGAGAGGTCAAGTGCTTACAGATACAAATATTGTCTGTTCTAAGGCGGCACGGGTTAGGTCAATATTGTACAATGAACTGCATACAAGGTCGAACAATGTCTTGTTTGTTTCTGAACGGAACCTAGTTAACTGTTGACCTCTGGTCCCTTTCTTTTATTCAACACTTAGTAGTGGAAGAGAAGAGTGGAGTGGAATCAAGTGGCAGCTGGTGCCTGCCTGGGAGACAAGAGAAGAGGAGCGAGAGAAGTAAGGTGAAACATGAAAGTGAAAGGCCGTAGTAGGAGGAAGAAAGAAAAATATAGAAGTATTTAAACGGAAGTATTGAGACCGCACTTTAAAAGTAAAATCGATATCACACAATTGGTTGATTTCCGGAGTTCTGTAGGCCTACTTTAAGAAGCTCTTTCAGCAAGATAGTTAATTACCTTACTATATATTTTAATGAAATAATTTACTAACTAAATACATTTTACAGTGTATGAGTGTATGGAACGTAAAAAGTAAAAATTCGATAAACAAAGAATAAAATAAGCAGTTTTTAAAAATTCTGGTATTACTTTAAAAAGGATCATATTATACTAAAACGTGACTTAGCAAACAGTCTTTAATTATATTAGCTTTGTATCCGCGTTGGTGGACATGTGGAATAAATGTCTGGGTTGCTAATGACTGAGAGTTTGGTGTTAGAATCCAGGTTGGGAGAATTGAAGGTAGTTTTTAATTAAAGTTTTCTCAATCTCCATAGACGAAAATGCGGAAAAATTTAATGTAAATTCAACCTTCCATATACCAAACTAATAGACACACTAACCACCAAAACTCAATTTACTAAACCTATTAACTTGGACATACTCTTAAGGACGATTGCCATTTCCTTGAAATTGTCTATTTAGACTAGAGCTGGGATTTTTTGTATATAACTGCTCTTTTAGAACCAGCTCTTTATTGCTTAAATAGCCTAATATATGTTACGGCAAAGGTCTGAAACTGGCTACTTCATGAATTTGGCTAGAATATTCGCACAGCCAAATCGCCAAATATTGATGGGGGTAAATTTGAATAAGTGTTTTGATCAGTGTCCAAAGTGCCCCTATAACCCATGTGGCTGTGACAAGCTGAGCAATGGTTGTTTACGGTTTCGCCTTGTATTCCCAACTTGGCCTAACCTTATCTATTTAATTGATTTGTTAAAATTCTCATAACATAATTATATATATTAAATTTAATAGAGTATTATCAATCAAAATACAATTATTTATTTTGACCGATTTCCTACGTTTTATTTATAATTGGGTTTCCAAAGGCCTATATGTTGATAAATTACTATATATATCTGGCTGTGGCTGATTTCGATGGCCAAATTTAGAAGAAGCAGGTAATTTCATAAACTGGCCAGACCTTGTGTTTTGGCCGTGACATATAATAATATATCGGATTTTTAAATGTTTTATAATCATTTGTAAGTTATATTTTATTCATCAAAGTATATATATATTATATTATTAGCTAATATTATTGTTATGTTATCCGATTAAGGGGCTGATAGTTATAAGGCTTCACTCTCGTGTTGGACTGGCATAAATATGTCGGGAAAATAGGGTTTCAAGGCCGGTTGGGTCTACCGAGGGTGATTTTTCCTTAATGGTTTCCTACTCTCTTTCCAGCAAATTCCTCTTATATTACCCCTAACATAAGTATTTCCTCATTCCTAGCCCATTATAATTATTATCATACATGCATAGATCCTGAATAAATAGTAAGTAATACGTTGTGATAAAAATTGCCGTTGTTGTTAATATTGCATATAATTACACGCATTGTACATATTCATAATAGTCAACTAACTTAAAAAAAAGTTAGCTAAACAGCGTCTTGTGCTTACTATACGCAAGGGCTATTCGCATTTAATAACAGTAATGAAGAAGGAATAATTTAGATAAAATAGACGCGCATTTATGGATTCAAACAACATTAAAAATAAATGTATGATCTTACAATATTATTATTATTATTAGTACCGCGTCTTACTACCCGTTCGGGTTATACGCACTTACGCTAATGTGTAATGGTAGGGTGAATTAACGTGGAATCCGAACCACGGTGGAGACCTGGCATTCCTCACATTCACAAGATGTCTTGTCAGAGGTGACTTACAATATTGTTTTAAGAACTTTTAAAACCGTCAAAAGTGACAGCTACAGAATACATTAGCATACATTAAAGTGGATCATGTAGCTATTTAAAGTTTTCGATATATTTATTTCAATGTCAATCTAACTATGTGGAGGCGAACCTTTCCATATCTGAAAATCATATTTATACATTCTCATTTTAATTAATAAATGACATTTGAAATTGCACATTTTTAGACCCATAGTGACACAATTGTGCACTTAGAATTTGAATAGACAAGTAGCGCCATGATTTAATTTACAAGAATGGAAAGGCCCCTTTTATTAAGTGATGCCAACTTACAGATTAAAATGCATTTGTACTAAACAATGACTATAACCATGCATGATTCAAAAGTGCTAGCTACATGTCATAATACGTAGTTTTAAGCCAACAAGCTTCTTCAAAAGGTTACCATTTATTCCTTTTATGAAAGGTTTGTGGATATTAAAAAGCAAGAGTTTGATAAATGATTAAAAATCCGTCATTATTTGTGGTTCTCTTGTCCAGCTGTTTGTGAACTAAATATCTCACATTTTGCGAGACCTATACATGTATTTTTAATCACTTTATTCTCGTACACAATGTTTTTGGTAGGTCACCTCATTCTGCTTGAGTAAAACCAACAAACCAGAAATATAAAGTTATGTTTTATTAGTAGTGACTCTTAGTATATTAAATTATTTGGTACAAGTAATTTATAAAACAATTGATTTCATCATCATTAAACGACCTACAAACTAAACTCAACAACAGATATAACCATACGTCCCTTGTTCATCAATATATCACCGTGAAATAGAGAAACGCCCAATTTATAAATAATATTTTGTCGGATAGTAAGTGTGGTATGATTGAAAGAAAATAATTGGTGGGTAGTTTTTAAAACAAGTCATTTTTTTAAATGAAATAATTTCTCCAAACGCACTCTTAGACAGAAAATCACTGATGTTCTTAAGAAATAATCTTTCAGAGTTGCACGGAGTTGCTTTTTCACTCTGGCACTAAACAGATAAAGGCCTGTATGCAAGTATGAGGCTGAATGAAACATAAGGTGAGATCGAGTCGAGGGCGAGTCTATTTGCTATCTACTTTGATGCAATCAACGCACGTCCTACTCCAACTCTGTTTTGCTCAGCCTCATTCTTGCATACGCGCCTTATAATAAAGTCTATATTAGGCTCTAAAAGGCCACCCTTAGATTACGTACAAGGATTTTGAGAGGAGGGGATGGATTTCAGTATGTTTTTTACATTTCATTAAGAGGGGAGGAGGTTAAAATTCATCTTACGAAAGGTTTTATTCATCAATGTTTATGGTAATACAATTTTATATCATCTTTTAGCAGAACATCAATATATTAATTATAGAATTTCACTTTCATTCCATTTTCTTAGATGTAGTTCACCAATTTAGCTGATTTAAATATTCTACAATTTTATATCACTCACTTTAGTATACCAATTATTATGTTTAAAAACAACTAAAGGATTATAATAATCTAATTTGCCAAATCCGAAAAAAACTAAGCAAGATATAGGGTGGTGGAGGGGGAATGATGAAAAATCTTACAATTCCTTAGTTAGGGGATATGGGGAAGGGTTGAAAATATTTAAAGAAAGCCTTACATAATTTAAGGACTGTCCCTAACAAGTACTAAACAAGTGAGCGTGCTAGTGAATGTGAGATTTATTGTTTTAATGTATATCTAGATGGCAACCCATTCAACATCAAACTCATCACCTTCAGGCAATATCTTAACCTCATCAGGGGGGGGGGGCGAGAAAGGAATGATAGTATTATGAAAATAGGGGTGGGGTAGAATGTTGGAGAAAAACAGATACAAATAAAGTTCATTTAAATTTAATAGCAATGCTTTGAAGGAAAATTGTTGGTAATAAAAACATTTATAGGTTGTTGTGAGGGCAATGTTTAAAAAATTTGTCTAATAAATTATGCAAATTATAGTTGAATTAATAAATAAACCAAAATTAATATCTTAAACCTAGCGTACATGTTTACCTACATCTGGGAGACCTGAATTAAAAAAAAAATTATATTTAAAAACGCTGCATGAAATTATAAAAAGACTTACATGAATAACATGGAGACTATGTGCGAATACTTTGATAAAAATATACTACTTATTTTAATGCCAAGTGGTCATCTTTCATTAACTAGCCCTAAGTGACTTTTATTCTACGCTACCTAGATTCTGGAACACCAAGCTCTTTGTTTAGAAAAAAAATGGACATACTACTTAATTTGGGGATTTAGGGGACGAGAGAAAAGGTAAGGGTTTTTGCAGTTTTTATATCAAAACATATCCTTGATCTAAATAAATAAAAAAATTCTTTAATACAAATATATGGTTTAGTTTTCCTCAGATGGTAGTATCAATAGTTATTATAGTTGTTGAATATCTGTCAATGGAGTCATGCAATTTAATGATAACTTTTTCTTTTCACTTAAAAGTTTTTACATCTTATTCCTCTGTTATCATGATAGATATTAAATTTATATTGATATCACCATGTGAAAATATGTATTTATTCAGTTTCCAAAACTATTTATCCCGATACCTAGAATGTATCTCGGGACCTAATTCTACAATGTCCATATAGTTAACATCATTTAGCTGTGTCCTTTATTTACTATAATATAATATAAGTTGGCATATAGCACCTAGTCTAATGTCCTTTTATTCCTAACCCTAATTGCTAATCCTACTAGTTGGTCCACCCCGGTTATATTACTCCCCTAGTACCCTGCCCCGCTGGGTGTCTCATCGTCCTCTGGATTTAATAGTCCCCAGATTGTCGAGAGCCCCAGTGGGAGTGGGAATCCTTCTATCTGCCACCTGGGGAGGCGCCCTACCGGAGATTGCACCCCGTCTACTCCTAGCTGATTCCACGGCTTATTGGACCTAAAACTAAATTACACTAAAACTAATAATAATAACTAAACTAAAACTTACTTAACCTAAACATTTTCTTCACTTGGCAGCTGTAGGGTCTCACGACGTGCTTATATAGTCCTTTCTTACAGCCAATGAAGACGGACCAAGATGACGAACTGGACGCCCGACAACTCCAGCCCGGCATCTCACTTAATCCCAAGTGGGCCGGACTATCAGAGTGAGGAGTTATGTCCCCCGTCTCGACCTATGTCAATTCTGAATGCTCCTCAGCTGGTAGATTAGCACCCTCTGGTTCTTGAGCCGTTTGCACTACTGGAATCCAGATAGCACCTATCCTCAGCTGAGCTCCGGATAGCTAGGAGGAAACGCTCTACCCCGCCAGCTGACCCAATTTTAACTTATTCCTAATCAAATTTATTGTTCCAGTTAGTAAAAGTCCTCTAGTTCATGTGAAAATAAGTAAACTCCATGTTTGTATGGAAGCAATATTTGATTTATTTTGTCCAAAAATAATGTTTTGATATAAAAACTGCAAAAATATAGGCCTTTCTCTCGTTCCCTACATCCCCAACTTAATCTCCGGATCAGCTACGTTCATCAAGGTGTTAATAGTCAATAAAAAACACTTTCTTATAAGAACATACTGGCCATTATTTAAAAAATAATCCCACCATAGTTTTTAGTCTTATCTTACCAACATTTAACAAATTACTGTTTCAGATGATAGTTCACACTACAATCCGGATCCTACAATAAATTATCCTCCTGTAATAGGCACACACTTATTTGAATGTGACACTTCCATTTTTAAAGCAAATCATACCTCTCCTCTGAACTGTTTTTAAAACCATGAAACAGTGACAATTAAATTTCTACTGTATTTTACTATTTGAACAATAATAAAAATAGATGTTTAAATGTGTTCCTTTTTCTGAAGTAAAGGTGTGACTTTTCAATGGCCCGATTATCTCATTTTTGAGGCCATAATGAAATTGTTGTAGTAACTAATGCAAATATTATCCTTTACTGAAACTATTATTACTGATGTAATTGAAGCACAAAATGAGTCTTGGTAGAAAATACAATAAATACTCAAAATTAGTAATAATAGTTACTAAATTTGAGTACTATGAAAAAAATATAAACAACAATGAAAAAAATGTTGATTCAAAACTAAAAATATAGGTACTTTGTGATTTTGATTCCAATCATGAACAAAACTTAAAATACACAAATTGGTATTTTGTAAACAGTTTTATTACATTCAAATGATAATCGAATTTCTTAAGATTTTTTTTTCTTGCGAAATATATGCTGGCTTTGATCTGTAAATGATTTACTACTTTACTACTTACTAATTTAACCCATCTAAATGTATATTATTAGTTAAAAATAAAAATAAGTGGCGAGGTCGAACTATGCGTAGCGTTATAAATCTCCAAAATGGAATAACAGTTGAAGTAAAAGATTCATAAAACACTAGAGTTAGTATTCCTCTCCAATCTCTCTCCACAATAATCAATTATTGACACTCCATTGGACAAACAAGAAAATGTTTCAGCATGCAAGAAAGACAAAACATAATTCCAAACAGAGGACAGGGTTATTTGGTCATCTGGTCCTTCTTGATGAAGTAAAGGAAAGGAGTTCTGTACTCTGGCCTCTCATCAACCTATAATTATGTTGTACAACATGTTGCCTATGACCCCCATCCTCTTCCCCCTTTTCCTCTCAAACCATCTTTTGACCAGACCTAGACTTACAAGGAAGAAGAACGAATGGGATGGGGTCTGGGGCACTTTGCCGCGGTCTAGAAAATGTTCGATGTCCAACATCGCCAAAGCTTTTCATGGTTTACTGAACACTTCATCGAAGCTGTGGCGTAGCCCCTATATCTTTCCCTTGGTGTGCATGCAGTCAGACATGAAAGAAAACTCGCCCTGTTTAGCACACTCTTGATTATATATGTCGTTAATATTGATCGGGAAAAATCTCATAGGATAAATAGTATTAACTTAAAAAAAAAGTTTTTTTTTCTAAAGTTAAAGAAGAATTCAAAATTAAAATGATTAACTTATATAAAATTGGTGATATGGTGATCCCTAAGATTATTAATACATATTCTAAGGAATAAGAACAATTAGGAACGAATTTTATAAAAACTGTAAACGCATTTGCGTAGAAGGAGGGTGGAAAACTATTAATTAAAACAATATCTTAAGGCATACTGTCTGGATTCAATCTCCATCTGCGGCAAACTAGATTAGTTGAAGTGTACACCTTTACCTGAGTGTGAGTGACTAAAAATTAACCCTTAAGCTATCCGGCATAATGGTGTAGTATTTAGTGCACCCGGCTACCAACCTAGAAGTCCTGGGTTTTTTTCCCAACTGGTACCTTTAGATATTTTTTTTACAAAAAGGGAATTATCTCACGGTCACCAGGGGTTGGTAAATTAGGTTTAAGACTCTCACTGGCCCACACCTCCGTATTAACTACCATCACATAATTTAATTCTGAGTACGTGTAGACGGCCTCCATAGGTGTAACCTGGGTAGAGCTCTGTGCCCCCAGAGGGGCTAATGTTCTACATACAGACTACAAAACTGGATGTCATGTTCCTATCCGATCAGTAGTGTCAAACGCTAAAAATAAGCTTTCATGAATGCATTTCATGTATACCTACTTGAGTAGCCACGTTGTCTAGCACGTCATCCATTTGTCAGACTCGATTGCCGTTAATGGGAAGACTAGGGTGCGAGTCCCGGTTATGTTTACAGTACTGAGGGTGAATTTTTCTTTTATAGTTTCTCCCTCTCCCTCCAAGCGAACTCATAAACATTTCCTCTAAAATTATTACACCTTTCTCATCCCTATTCCCCTAGCGTAGTCAATGCACGCTTGGACGTATAGCTCGAAGGAGTAACAAGACGCACTGATAAAAGTAATGTGAACTGCAACTTTCACTTTTGATAATCAATACCTTTAAAGTAATATTCGTAATATAGAAAAATGTCATCAAAGTTTACTGCAAAATGATATATTTGTATTTTCTAAGCCAATCCTTCTATGAAAATTGGACTCTTAGCAACGCTTGCATAGGCTTATTACGACATTATCGTGGGCAACTGTGTCTTGTTCAGGGGAGTTTAGAAGTAGGAGGCCCTCTTTGATGATTATTTTGACCGGTGGGAGGATTTGAAGAGCACATAATGGAACAAAGCGCCTATTATTCGCGACACTGGAGTCCAACAGGACTTAGTAATCAGGACTTCTGTCAGGGCCTCTCTCGACACTACTAACAAACACCCCTCCACCCCATACATTCCATCAACAAGGAACACAAAATCCCGCCGAGTAGGGTTACTAACTTAGTCTATAGTTCTGTCACACTCTCGTAAGAGAGCAAAATACAGTACCACAAGGTGAGAGGGAATATTGAAATGTCAAATCCCACAAGGTTTAGTTGAAATTATGAAATGTCAAACCGCACTCAATTAAACGGCTTTGAAGACTTCTGAACGTTGGTGGGATGTTTACAAACACATTTTAGACTAAGCACCCATAGTTTGGAGTCAAAAAATATTTTTTTTGTCTGTCAATACTTTCATTGTCACATTTCTTGTTAAGACTTATAAACCCGAGTAATGATTTTCTGTACAGCCCCGTTTCCCATTTATCTAGAATGTCTACATATTTACATTAATGAGGTGGGTGGAGAATAGTAAAATTTATTAAGCTGAGGAGTGCCCGCATTTTAGACCCCTCATCACTGTTAAACCAGAAAATGTTAATATGATGGATGAATGTTTTTTTCTTTAGATGGGTAGTTAGCACTCTCTAGACTCACATATTATTATAACATGACCAGACTTACACATTAGCTTATCTTAGAAACCAACGCATAAGACTACATACCTAGATCTGAATCTATATATTTACTTATTAGATAAAAGTCCTAATAACTCGCGTAAATATATTAATGTGATCCATCAGCAACATCTGAAATCAAACTGGTATGTCCTTTAGAATTGGTCGACCACTATAACCACAATGTAAGCGCGCGTGAGTCATAGTTACTTTGAATATGTTTATTAGGTTTACACATTGTAGAACATCAGTGACTAAAATATATATTTTTAGCACCGTGTCTTACTACCCATCCAGGCTATAAGATTATATACTAATTACGGTAATGAGTCAGGGATGATGCAAATTGAATGTAGATGAAGTGGACCCACATTTGCGTGGAAAGAAAGTGAAAAACCATTTAGGGGAAACCCCTCTTACCTAACCAGGACCGAAGCACAAACTCCCCGTAATCGGTAGTCTAGTCTATTGCGATAGTAGCATCGTAGACCATGTAGCCACTGAAGTGGGTTATAAATTAGTTCTTCCGTAGCTTAAACACAGATTTCTAATCTGTACTTTGTACTTGACATTCTGTCAAAATCTTAATTTAAATCGGGTTCAAACCCCCGTTAATTCAATTGATAAAATTTAATAATACTAAGTTTATTCTACATAAAAGTTTATCAGAAAGTAAAGCACTAATACAAGTCAAGGTGAAAGCCAGCTACAGTCCAATTTTAATTCAAAGGTCTTTTATAAAGTACAAACACATCATTATTTGAGCTAAAATTAATAATATTTTACTATTTTATCAGTGTTATATTAAAGTATTGATAATATATATTAAAAGTGACAAGTGTAGATCAATGACTTGGCGCATGAATACGTGAAATTAGATCTAATAGCTTTCTAATAGATAAGTTTCTTACTGTAGAAATTGTATTCCATTAGAGGTTTTTAGAACAATCGATAATGAGGCTATTAATAGGCTAGATTTTATCATCTGACTTTCTTGGTATAAATTTGACATTTCTGGTTATACCACTATTTGAAAATACTCAATTTAACTTCACTGCGTCACTTACTTCTTTCCACAACAGATTGATTGATAAAAATAAGGAGCTGCCTTCATCGTAGCAAAATAATGATTTACAGACATGGGCGCCGGAACGTTTTCGGTCCAATGGGGTGGGTAGGTGTCAATAGGGAAGGGAAATCAAAGAGGAGGGGGGGATTGAGACGTTATATTCAACTGATGTTAGTTTGAGTAAAAAACACTTACTCTGTATTTTTTTTGCACCTATCAGAGATTCGAGGTTCCTTCCGACAAGTAATGACGTTATTTCTGATTGGTTACAAAATTCGCGAAAAGAGGGAACTAGAGTAAAGGTTTAGTTAAAGTTGAAAAAATAAATGAAACCAAAGAGAAGGAAAAGTCTCGTTCTAAGCCCGATAAAAGTGGTATTTAGTAAACCACTAATTAGATGAAATTTCGTGCAAAAGCACTCATTATTTAAATCGGGCCTTTATTTATCTTTTTATATTGATTGTTCAGTATAGAATGATTTTACTGATCAAAATATCAAAACTGGTTGGAAATATCAATTTGCTTATGAAGAGACTATATTAGTTACCTTGCTCCTATATAACTACAAAACAATGTATTAGGGACTCATTCGGCGCTTGTTTGTTCGAATAAAGACTTACTTCAGTAATGCAAATAAAATATGAGTCTAATCATGTATATTCAATGTTACTGATTTTGAGAATAATAAGTAGATCTTGACATAAATTTTCTAGACCCTGCCCTTCCACCTCCGACCCCATAGTTAAAGTACTTATTCTTACAGGAATACCCATTCAAGTGGCCAAGTACAGGTTCACATGAAAGAAGCTCGATTCCCAAATGAACACGTAAATATCTACTTGAGTGATCATGTCATGGTATCCAGATGTTCATATTCCTAAAATTTGAACGTGAAATATTAAGGTTCATCTTGTTTGATTTGCTTGTGACGGGTAGGATTGGGGTTCGAATCCTGGCAGGATTGTACCAAAGTTTTTTCCTCTGAAAGGTGTTTCAATATTTATCTCTCCACGCAAATGTGGGTTAGCTCCCTCTAAAAAAATATTGATAATACTGCTAAATGTAAAAACATAAAAAACATAAAATGCTGCTAAGGGTAGCAAGAATAATATTACTTTATTCAACGTAGAATAAGTATAATGTTTCAATAAAATTAGGCCTCTAAATCATATTTAAAATGAAAAATTATTATTTTACTTAAAATGTTATAATAAAACTTTTATTGATCCTTCAATTTATTAGCTAAGAACCCACCTTCGTGGTCGTCTTGTCAAGTCAACTACATACCAAAAAAAATTGCAGTCGACCTTATAGAATAACTATACTACTGTCATTAAAAATCGAACTTTGAGTCTTTTTTAAAATAGTACCGCGTCTGATTACCTGTTCGGGTTATACTTACGTACAAATTGTGCTAATGATCTTAAGGATGAGAAAGGTTAGATTTAAAGAAAGTGCACTTGTATTTGTGTGGAGGGAGAATGGAAACCCATTTCGGAAAAAACACCCTTAGTACACCCGACCGAGATTAGAACTTCAATCTCCCAGTCATCGGCATCTTAATATACTGCAAAAGTAGTGCCTTAGACCATATAGCCACCTAAGCGGGTTTTGGGTATTCTAAACTCACAAATATATTAAGTACTTACACATCAAATATCACTTGAGAGTAAAAAAAATGCCCTTGATCGTTCTAAGAAAATTAATTAGTTTGGTATAAAAATATACATTTTTTTAGAAGGGTGGAAGGTTGATTTTAAGGAATATAAATATAATATGTAGATTAAAAAACACACATTAAAAGTGTAGAAGAGAAACACTGGGTGATCGCATGACTTTTAGTTAGCTAATAAGTCAGCCGTGGTTCAAAATGTTTGCTGACCGCTGGTCTAGTGCACCATTTTCACATTAAACTGGACTTCCAACTACGAGGAGATTGGAGCTAGAATCTAGGTCGGGAATAATGAGGTCTTTTTATTCACTAATTCGTTTTTCACACTCCCCCCACCCAAATGCTTTGTCATACTTCCTTTAAATTCGACATTCCCTATCCATCAAACATTAGCATAATTAATACATATGAGTATAGCCTTAACAGGGAGTTAGACACAGTGGAAAACAAATAATGGATATACATTTATATATATGATAATTATATTGCCTAAACATTATATGCATCCATTTAATATCGTTGCTGTAGTGGTGTCCAATTGGTTTTGAATGGAATGGATAGGGGTTTGAGTATTGGAAGTTGGTTGTACCGATACTATTTTCAATGTGGTTGTTCCAGTATATCTTCACGCTTATGCGGGTGGAGTTTCTCTAAGATATACTGAACCCTTTTCCTTAAATTACATCTTTAACAATCATTATACTCATCGTACAAGTAATAATAGTAATATTATTAATAGAGACTCATTAATGTGCAAGCAATAAACCAGAGTAGGTTATAACTTTTTTGTTTAAATCCCTTTCGTGCGTGACCCATAATACATCATTAATAGTTGACACGTGAAGCTAAAATTATATATCAGCAAGAGGTCGAACGTAAACTTTCTACTTCATGTAGTTTTACCAACTCTATAAAACTAACTTTCCCTATTAGAGGTTGAAAGTATGTTAGTTTCACTAGAATTTATCTAACGTGCACATAACACTATACTTCCTTAAATTTTTATTGATGTTTGGTTACTGTGAGCTTCTACTCACAAATATTATCAGCGTACGATCCACACATTAAAACCTAGGCAAGTATGGCTAGTATTTATTACCTAGCCCTAGCACCTAAATATTTACTAATTGGAAGGAACTAAGAACCAGTATAAAATGGTAAAAATCTTGGTCAACACAACCGGATATCGAAAGTGAATTGTCAGACTTAAAGTTGAGTATTTTGTTATGTTAGCCATAGGAATTGATCCAGCTTACATCCACGTAACAACGATACTTTGCATGGGGGGAAATATATTTAACTTATTTTATTCCTTTGTAAATTTATAGAATAATTTTGGTAGGATATACTATTCTTTGTAGTCAATATTAGAAACATTTTATTATATAGTTAGTATTTTTATAGTTATTGATAATACCATTAAATATGATATCTTTAGATAACATAACCTGATATATAAATACGTGAAAGTAGATCCAGTAACTTTTATATCAGATAAGATTTTTCCTATGGAAACTGGAATGTAAATATGTGACAAAAATATATACATGAAATAATTGTTAGGATTATAAATACTTTAGATCTAAACACTTTTTACTATTTAACAAAATCAATTAAATAAGAATAGAGCACTCACGTATCGTTTAGTTTTAATGTTATTCCTCTTGGAAGAGTTATCACTTACCTGAAAAGAAAAAGAAAACTATATCAGTCTACAGTTCAATATTAATAACAATAAATAAAATATTAACAAAAATAATTTATTAAACATGTAGTTGAGTTTCAAGTTTCGTGAATTAAATACTAACTAATATAGCTATTATATATTAATTTTAATACAAAATATACACAGACATACATAGTCAAATATTCAACATAAATACACTTAAAGATTGTATGCTATTTATTAACTTTGATAATTGTTATTAAATATAAATGTAATAAATTTTTTCTGCGAAAAAATTTGTTGCATTGATCAATAATCTAAGTATGTGGGAAGAGAAGTAATAAACACAACACTATGGGCACAGCATAGATAATATTAATAATCATAATTGTAGTAATATTACTTATAATAAAATATGGATCGGTAGATATACATACAAAGGTGTCAATAGCACATATCCTGGTTTGTTGGTAATGGAAAGGTTTGGGTGTACTGTTTGTGGGCTTTAATATACAAGTTTATCAATTTATTTTGACGCAAGTTAGGGTAAAAATTCCTTTCAATAATATTTTTCTGGTCACAACCTAATTAATGTAATACAATACGGAAATCCGCGGCAAGTAGTAATAGACAATGCTAAAAAAAAGGTACATCGAGATATATATATATAGGTACATCGATATATATATATATATATAAATGTATCAATATATAAACATAAAATATACTATAAAACTTACTCTTAAAATTATTTGTGACATTAAAGACAGTACACATACTGAGTAGTATAAACCATTTTTCTTAACTTCCTGTGCTAATGCAGTTTTTTTTTCTTTCTCTTTCTTAGAAAAGACAAGGAAGGATAAGACAAAGCTCATCGGAATTCTTCGCGTGCGTCTGGTGCGGATTTGTGCGTCTCCCTTGTGCGTTCAATACCTACACCTTAGCTACGAGCATTTTCAAAAAAGAAGTTGCCAAGGTGTTGAGAGCTTTCTAAGGCTCACCCCAATGCTACTTTGTATTCTATCCGATGGAAAAAGTCATTTTTTTCAGTAACTTTATGAACTATAAGCTCACATCAAAACAGACATTTGAACACCTATGACTTATCTTTGTTCAGAAAAATATTACTAGTTTATTTCTGCTATTTTAAATATTTTAATCCATTCTTATGTCAATATTTGTTTTTTTGAGTGAACACTATTGTAATGATTTATGAAGTGTGACCTAAAATACTTATTTTTTATAACAAACAGAAGATATATCATAAAAAGAGGAGACTAGATTTGTAGCTTTGAAGCGACTTTTTTGACTCACCTCTAGCTCTATGTGTATATTTTTAAACAACCATGAAACGAAAGCAGGCTTGTTTTTTTTTCTTGAATTATTTATACATCATTTGACTAAATAAAGGCATGACATTATTTTTATATTTTTTGAGTTTTTTAAACTAAGCTTGTGAATTTTCTCTGGTATAAATATGCAAGCCTGATTAAAGTCACAAATGTAAAACTCAAAAAACTTCAAGTAAGATAAATAAATAAATAAATAATATATAAAATTCTTATTTTATTTAAACTCAGAAGAATCTAAATCAGGTGAATGAACAATTTTTTTACATGTGTTCAATATACAATATGTATTTTTATTTTTAACATTTCACTTTCTACAAAATAATTATAAACCATCATTTGTGTTGGAATAAGAGCAGTTGTTCGTTAGTAACTTTTAAAAATAATTTCTCCGGTAACTATTCTGGTAGATTTGCCAAGTCTTTATCAAAATTAATATATTACCATTTTTTTAAAAAATTATTTGATAATAGTTTATTTACGAGTTATCGTTTTGATCAATTTTTCAATTTAAATTTTCCTTTCAAATAAATTGTGTTGATATTTACATTAATTGGAACCTTCTTATTTATATACATATATATATATATATTCTGGTGAATCATTAGCAAAACATAGTATATCATTTCTAAAAGATGTAGAACAAATTAGAAGCATCTATACATTTCCTGAAAACATTTATCAAAATGTATTCTCTAACTATCTTATACCTTTTGAAATAATACAATATAATTAATCATATTCTATAATAAATATAACTAATAATAAACCAATTATAGTTTTTTATATATTCATAATATATTATAGAGTTTTATTCAAATTTCACTACCCGTTTGAGATACAGGGATTTACATAAATTACGCTATTATGTTACGGAGAACGGAGGTTGAATTGTGTTGCTTTGAGGGAGAGTGTAGAACCTTTAATTTAGGAAAATTTCCCCTCAGTACACAACTGCGACTAAAACCCCAATCACCCCCAACATCGAATGTGCAGTTTATTATGAAAGTGACGCTCTGGAACATTCGACCACCGAAGCGGACTGTATAATTATTGATAACTATAATTATAATAATGAATATACCAGGCCTCCACCGTGGTTCGGATTCCACGTTAAACTGTAGGTCCTCCATTTCACCTCACTATCACCCTACCATTACATATTAGCGTAAGTGCGTATAACCCGAACGGGTAGTTAGATGCGGTGCTAATAATAATAATAATAATAATAATAATAATAATAATAATAATAATAATAATAATGAATAACTCCAATAGTTCATTTAGCTACTCATAGATACCGCTGGCATGATAAAGAGTTCTACCGAAAATTATCGACATATATTGGTCATGCGCTCACAAAAAGGTTCGATAGCCCTGATCTAAGATATTGTATGATTGTTGTCCTCCTTATAGACTGAATTATGGGCAATTCTTCAATAGAAAACACATTTACATCTGTTTTTATCAATTTCGTTTAATGCCATAGTTATTTAGGTCTTAGCTCTAGGGGGTAGAGATGAGGTAGGTATTTTTTTGTAGAGAAATGCACCTGCATTTTTTTAGTATAGTGGAAACCACAATGAAAGATCTTATGTGTTAAAACCCCAGCGGCCAGTGCACACCTCTAAAGAGGATCCAAGACTCTCGGTGTTGGTCGTCCTACAGATGCTAAGACTCTGGTGGAGGACCACCTTTCTATCGAGGAGTAATATATTACGTCTTTTCACCAGTAAGCAAGTACAGTGTGAAACCTACGCTTTATACCGTACTATCCTTATAAAATATATAAAAAAAAACAAGTTTATGTGAAAGTGAAACTACAATATTATTTGTAAACATAGAAACATTCTCATTAGTAGTTCTGTGAACAGATTACCTCAATTTAAAAAAAAACACTCTGTTCATCATGTAAAGATATTATCTCGTGTTCTTAGCGTCACAACCGTCTCATAGCGTTTCTTTGTAGATATTTATATTTTTATTTTTATTCTATATTTCCCTTAGTTATCAAGTTAATTAGAAAATAAATTAATGCTATATTAAATAGTAAATTATATTCATAGATAATAACTGTTGTTCATGTGGTTTAGGACATCAGTCTTGCAGTAAATGTCAACATCAACCAAAATACAACTTAGATTCGCAATAAGTTACTAGGAATTTTTCATTCAAATCCCTTGTGATGAACTATTAAATGAAACATCTGTTTTCAGCCACCATTTGGAAACGGATAGCCAGATTGATAAACTATGTACACCCATCATATGTAGTTCAGCCTCAGTTCAAAGAATATTACTCTCAGGTTTCGCTAACATTGGTCCACGCATTTAATAGTTATAGTGGAACCAACAGACAGACAGATCTTTGAGCAGCCACCATAATGAAATGAATAAACAGATCGAAAAATTGTGTACAGTATATATGTTGTTCAGAAAAGGCTCAAAGAATGTATTCTTACAAAAGTCGTTTAAATTGGTTTACGCATTTGACAATTATTGCGAAACTAACCTCCGAATATACTGCTGAAATGCCAAATGACCAAGTTAAGAAAGTACCTCACCAATTTAATGTAATATTATATTAAATTGGTGAACTGGCGGTCTAGGGGTAAGGTGTCAGACTTCTATGCTGGCGGCCGGGGTTCATTCCTCGGTCCCGGCAAAGATTTATCTGATTACCAAACCCTTCCTTCACCTCAGACAAGAAATCTTGTGAATGTGAGGAATGCCAGGCCTCCACCGGTGTTCGGATTCCACGTTAAACTGTAGGTCCTTCATTTCATCTCACAATCACCCTACCATTACACATTAGCGTAAGTGCGCATAACCCGAACGGGTAGTAAGACGCGGTGCTAATAATAATAATAATTATATTAAATTGAGATACAAGAGAGTGTTGTTGAGGAACAAGTAAAATGAGGCTTCACGATCATTGCTGAGAAAGTTAGACTACATTTTCTATTTCCGATGGTGAATTTTGAGTTTATGAAACGTAATTAATCATAATAATTTAATATTACGTTTGAATCTAAAAGTTCAAACTAAAGAGAGTAGACTTCAGCACACTGTTTAAAGATAAGTTTGTATTTACGTAACGGACATTTTTTATCACCGCGTCTTACTACTTGTTCAAATTATATGCATCGTAATGGAATAATTATACTCAGACTCAGATGCTTGGATATTAGATGTTAAATATATAAATATAAAAATAGTTGATTATATAATTCTAGGAATCACGAGGCATATCGAACACCTACATTCTGCCTGATCTTTCAAAAGAGACGAATCCATCCTAATTAGGTAAACTTGTGTAGAGTCGAGTGTAGAAGGGGAAGCCCAGTGTTCCCGAAGGATGGTACTGATTGCCATTCCTGGAGGCACACAACCAGAAAATTAACCCATTTCCCCGTTACAAAGGCACAGCTTTAATCCTGTTACCTCTTCCAATCCTTCTCCTAATTTTCCCTCTGGTTCTTCTCAACATGAGCTGTATCCTTCCTTATACGTCCAAGTCTAAAACTAAACAGTCATTGATTAACGAGGAGTACTTGAGTTGTTTTAATATTTATTTTTATTTTTCAGTATTGTGTCTTTCTCCTTGTTCAGGTTACACGTATGTGTACTAATTACAATAGTGTGCTGCTGAGGAAGATATAATTTTGAGGAAGTGTACTCGAATTGACGTGGAGTTAATAGTGGAAAAATTTATATGATAAATTACCTTAAGTGCACCAGACCGGGATTTTAACCTCCATCTCCCTGTCATTATCAATATAGTTTATTGCGAGAGTGATGCCTTAGACTATACGGCCACCGAAGCTGTATGTGTACACGTTGTAGTAAAGAACTAAACAGCCATGGATTAGCGAGGGGTACATGAGCGGTAGCTGTATGGGATCACGTCTCAGTCAACCGCCAAAAGACTATTAACTAGCGAAAAGTACATTAATGTGTGTGTAAATCTACTGTACATACAAACACGTTCTGTTCATCTTTATTTTCAGGGAGACAAGAGTTACATTCATAAATTGTTTTAAGATGATTAGAAATTAAAGGTAGGTACAGAGTTGCGTCCTTCGACTAACAGACCTAGCCGAGGGAGGGGTACCGTGCTGCGTCCAGCCATGTCTCACCTATATAATTACATTACTAGAAGAATAACGTCAGCCAATTGTTGACAATATAATAATATAGAAAACATGCCATATATATTTGAATTCTGTCTGCTGTTTGCTTGGACTATGTTAGGTTAAGTTCGGTTAGATTAGCTTGTTTTATGTAACATTTGGCGGTTGAATTATCTGAATAATACTTTTATGCATCATTATGAACATACCTTTATTTATTATTATGAACCTACTTTTGTTTGTCCTTCCAATATTATTTTATTTCTTCGACTACATTCCTCCATATGCAAATCAGGTGATAGTAAAATGTATCTGTTCCATACCTAGGTCGCAACTCAGATGGCTGTAAAATATATGTTTCATACTTCTGACGCAGCTCAGGTGGGGGTAGAATGTATCTGTTCCATACTATGTCAAAACTCAGGTTCAGACACTGACAATCAAACAATTATATTGAATTATTAAAATCTATATATTTATGGGCCTTAATCAATATAAGGTATGCTTACAAACAAACATAAAAGTTGTCTATATATGATGTGATTCATTAATAATTATATTTAAAGAGGTCCCATTTGCTAATAGCCCCCCTCGTGTTGGTGAAACTGTGAAATTATAATAAAATAATATAATATTGTAGTGGAATCCATGGAGCATAGGCTAATGATTTCCATTAGGATATTTATGTACTTGTTCAAGGTGTTTCACTTTGTGTTTGAATATGTTCACTATACCTGAATTCAATTTCGATCAGTTATAGTTAAGCGTTAAATTTTGTGATTATATCTTACTATTAATTTGATTTGGTATTGTAAATACTAAATGTGCGATAACGTTAATAATACTAATTAAAATAACATTAGGAGAATTAGCGGAAGCGATTTAGTTGCCAGATGTGTTTGCAATTTGGAATGTAAACAATATTTGAGAAGCACAGGTTCTGTGTGTGTTTGTGCCAATTAATTATTGCTGAAATTATCATTTTATATCGCAGTTGATATTAAAATGCCTATTCTGAATAGAGGATTTCATCATTACATGAATTAAAAGTGATTTACTATCGAGGACCACTTCGGCTGCTCTATGGTCTAAGGCGTTACTCTCGCAATATATTACTCACTAGAGTTAATGACAGAGAGATATATTTGGATTCAAAATCCGGTCGGGTATAAAAAGGGTAGTTTCCCCCTAGTTAGTTTTCCACTCTCCCTCCAAGCAAATGTGGTTACAGCTCATATAAATTTAACCTTCCTCGTCCCTAATACATTACCGTAATTAGTTAACGGTTTTATAACCTGAATGGATAGAAAGAGGTTCTGCTAAGGAAAAAATTAGAAAATAAGCACACTCAGAATACTCAGATGGTATTAGAGCCTCGTCAATCCTGTTACCGACAAACCAGTCTAATATAAGATAAACTATCTAAAATATCCTTACCCAGGACTAAAATCAGTCCCTTCTAAGTTTATTTTCAAATTACTAATCTAATGACCACTAAACCCTTATGAAAATCAACTATTGAAAACCAATA